>PVJD01004759.1:0-129455 GCA_004026545.1 Mormoops blainvillei | reverse complement strand
GGGAAATAAACCTCATATCTTGAAGGGAGGAGTGGCAAATTCACATTGCAAAGGTAAGTGCATAATAAGAATTGCTGAGGCTGTCTTCACAAACAATATACCTGAAGTTCCCAATAAGCCAGTTGGTAGTGCTTGTAACACAGTAAATTCCATCCATAAACATGCTGAGATTATGGGTCCATTACGAGCTGATCCTGAAATAAAATGTAAATAGAGATCATTTACTACATTTTATGTGAGAAGGGAACCCAAAAAAACTGAATTTATTTATAAAAATTTGTGCATTTATTCTTATATGTTTAAACTTCACTCACCTTCAAAGCACTCCCTATTTGATGTAATACACCTGTTGAGCCATTTTTCCACTGTTCAGAACAGTTTTTGAACTCATCGATTTTAATGCCTTTCAGTGCTTCTGCTGTTTTTTGTTTCACCTTTTCCACATGAGCAAAACGTTTCCCTTTGAGGAATTTTTTTATTAGGGACAAAAAAGAACATCACTGGGGGAGAGATTGGGTGAATAGGGAGGGTGGGGAACAGGGGTCATGCCATTTTTTATCGAAAACTGCTGAACACACAGCATAGTGTGGGCAAGTGCGCTCATAAATCACCCATCCTGAAATGGGAAAATGTGTTGAGTCTTCCAAAAAAAAAAATTCACTGAAACCGAATGCAGCCTCTCACAACACCACCAACTGGTACACTGATACAGATGGGCTCCTAAACCACTCTCCTAGTGTGGGAAGCCTGTACTACAAGGGGCCTGTCCTCCAGAAGATAATTCTGGTTTTTTGGGGTCCCTCCTCATATGTCTAAAATACTATAAAGTAATTTTATAGAGTAGCATATTTAGTATGTGATTAATTTCCACAATAAGTAAAGATAAAGGTCATTAGGGTTTTTTTCTTTCAGACGTATTCATATGACTTACATTATTGTTAAAGTTAGGTTCTTCAGTCATCAGTGAACTAACTGCCTTACTCTCAACCTCAAGACATGAACTGTAACATTAATGTTTTCAAATGAGCTTGAGATAAATGGCCACTGATGGATTATAAAAGCCTTGAAAGTGATAAAGTGACAGAGCAACATCATATGTGTTTTATCTGAATTCTGCCCTTGAATATTTTTACCTAGAGCCTCTTTTTACCTTTTCTCATAGGAGCTACTTGTGTGTTAAAGAAGAAATTCTCAGCAAGCCAATTTTGGAATGACTGCAAAAAGTATAAGGTGACTGTGTTTCAGTATATTGGAGAAATCTGTCGCTACCTTTGCAAGCAACCTAAGGTGAGAGTAATCATTCTTAAGAGAAAAAGTAATTGCAGAAAGAAAAAGTAATTTTTCTTGTTTATACTCCATCTTCTTCCAGAACATAGTTTAGCTGACTTACACAGATAAAATGACTTAACCCAAGATAAAGTGAATATAAAACTAGTCAGAGAAAATAAAAGGAAAGCTATCCAGGAATGTACTAATAATGTGCTTTATAATGTGGCAGGAAAGACAGACCTGCAATTCAGTTCAGTTCATGTTTAGACTGATTAAAATTTCTGCACACATAGCATGCATCTGATTATGAAGTTAGATGCATGCCATGTTTACAGAAAGCAATTATTCCAAGGTTGAGTTAAATAATCTTTAAATGCTATTTTTTTAAAAAAACTAACAACACTGATTATACTTGTATTTCTGTTTTTTCTTTTGAATAAGTGATTATATTAAAATATCTTTTTGTTTGGGTTTGCTATGATTTGCACTTGTCTTCCCACCTAAAGCAATCATTTCCACATAGTTTTATAAATTGCCTCCTTTCAAAAGTAAATGGGCAAAGAGAGTTGCAACAGCTTGAAGTTTGTCTTTATTAGTTTGTTTACTTTTTGCCCTCAGAAGGTATTTTTCTTTCCCTGGTCTCATTTGTATTTCCAGATGCCTTTTTTTGTTGTTGTTTAACTCTGATTTTCTAAAAGTTTTTTGAGGCTACAAAGAAGTGATTCAGTAATCAGACCCACACCAGCCCCTTGAAGAATGGTAATATGAAATGCTTCCCCATGTGGGCCAGGGCAGCAGGATCTGCCGGCGTGTCCTTGGCCTCTAAGGAACACCTTTCCCAGGCTGGGGCATCTCCCAGTCATCGCCTTTGCCACCATCACCCCAGCTTAAGGCATAAAAGGGGGACTGCAATATCTTCTCTGGTTGGCTAAAATAAGGAATCCTTCTTTTACCCACAGCATAGCTGAGACAAGACTGGAGGCATTTAAATAAAACTTTATTTAAAATATGGCATTACACAGGGGAAATAAACACAGAAAAGAATGTGAAACTGGATAATCTTACTTACAAAATGCCTTCATTTTAAGCTTCGTGTTTACCAGGGAGAGACCTCCTGTCTAGCTCCTGACCTACTTTGTGGCAGAAGCAATCCTTCTTCTTGTCGTTTGGTCAGCAGTGCTTCAAATGGTGATGGGTTTCCTAGATTCACACCTAAGATAGGGAGTCCTAGAGAAATGTTTTAGGTTATTTTTACCTTTATTCTCTTCAGAGACTTTACCAATATCGGAGTTGTGATCTCACCTAAAGAGTCCCAATGAAAGAATTTTCTCTTCTAGTTTTCATTGTGTGGTTTTGGGGGTTTTTTTTTTGTTTGTTTGTTTGTTTTTTGGCGATATGATATCTGGACTAAGTTAATTTAAGGAATTAATGTCCTCGTGTAGGATGAAAGCCAACTTCAGTAAAGGCCATAGCAGGCACTGTCTAAGGAACTTCATGACCTTTCTAAACTGTTCCCCAGCCATTCCTATTTCCTCTCATCCTTTAATAAACACAGTAGCTTTTGCAAGGTCACTTACTCAGCATTTATTGAATGGTTCGATACATACATTTTTCCCCCCTCAAATTTCAACGTCTTAAATAATGCTGCAAATAGTATCTTCATGCAATACAGTCAGTATAAGAGTCACAGAAGAGAAGGTAGTCAGTGGACATGGATATCTGGGTGATTCTTATGGACTCTTTCTAGATTGCTTTTCAGAGTGGTTGACATGGTTTAGAATGTCAGCAGTGTGAAAATATGCCTATCGCACCTCTTTTATCAGTACTGGGCGGCATTAGAAATAGGTCTTCCAACTGTGCTAGAGAACTCGATCCTCCTTCAAGCTCCCTCAAAGTCCTTGAGGGAAGAACAGGGAAAATAAGCCAGTCATCAAGGCTCAGCCTTTCAAGTAGGATGGATGAAACCCAGTTTGCCTGGGCTTCTTAATAATATTTTGTTTGAACAAGGAATGCCTTGGGTTTTTCTTTTTTTAAATAATGGGGAAAAGATTATATAACTTTATAATTTCATAGAATGCCAATAAGCGTATTTTAAATGTCTTTATTAAGATTACAGGCAGGGTAGGATAGTGGTTAGCTGTATTTGCCATTTAAAATCTCTTCTGAGCCCCAGCTGGTGTAGCTCAGTGGATTGAGTGTCAGCCTGCGAACCAAAGGGTCACCGGCTCAATTCCCCAGTCAGGGCACATGCTTGGGTTGCAGGCCAGGTCCCCAGTAGGGGGCGCACAAGAGGCAACCACACATTGATGTTGCTCTCCTTCTCTTTCTCCCTCCCTTCCCCTCTGTCTAAAAATAAAATAAATAAAATCTTTAAAATCTCTTCTGATTTTTTTACTCATTTAACTCTTTGGCACGTAATGTTTTATCTTATCCATGTGAACCATCATTTCATATAATAAAGATATTAATAGTTTGTCACATTTCCTACAAATCTTTTTTCAAGGTGTTTTCCTTTGACTTTTTATGAAGTGAAATATCCTTTTCACCTCTTTGAATTTGTAATGGGCAAATTTTGGAGAAATTAGATAATTTGAGAAAACTGAGAATTGAAAAAGAATTCCTGATTGCTTTTAGTTAATTAAATATTTTAATTCTTAGCTAAAGTTTTTTGAAGGAAAGACAGTATTTATAAAATAACCTCTAAGGTAAATTGAAGAAGAGTGAGGGAAAGATAGCCTGGCCCAAAGGAAAGCTTAATCATTTTTCTGAGCAGAGATGCATTGTGTTACCTAATCCCCTTTGTTGATCTCACACAGAACGGGTACAAGCAGTTCTTGGCATTAAAGATTAGGAAAAGGAGAGGCATTCTGTTGTGACATCTTATCCCTTCAAGATCGTACTTTTCGCTGTCCAATATTCATTCTTTTCAATGAACTTCTGCAGGGAAGGAGTGGTGTCTGCTGTGCAACCGGAACAGCAGTGGACTCAGGTAGGGCCGGAGAGGGAACAAGTGACGTAGTCCACACCCTCAAAGAATTAAAATTGAATGTCTCATAGCTGTGGCTTGAAGCTCCACGGACATTTACTTAAAATAAATACTTAAGTAAAAGAAAGCAAAAACCCCACACATTTTCCAAATATATCCAGATATGTTGTCAATCTCGGGGTAAGTAATGTATTCCTAAGGAGATTTATCTGCAAGCAGCTTCACAGTCTGAGTCGAGTATTCATACAGACGTGCATGAAAACACCCCAGGACTGGCTTTCACTGGTGGAAAGTGTTTATCCAGCCCCCACCCAATCCTGACTTTTTTCTCATTTTCAAAGCTCCAGTTGCAAAAGTTCCTTTGGCATAAACATTGGATGTGCCTCAAACTGCTGGCAGCAGCACTGTCTTTTAAAAAAAGCCAAGGTACTGGCTTTTCTTAGTCACAGGGCAAAGGGGTAATTATTCTCTTCCCCTGAGACAGGGGAGCAGCTCTTCCCAACTTCTCACTCTTCCAACTTTTCTACATTACTGAATCAACATCATACAATTTCTGATTGGATCTAGTTTTATATTTTCTTAACATTAATGCTGCATTTAATCTTGATAGATGAGAAATATGGTGGAACCCTAGACAGCAGTGATCTTCTGGGGGAACTCCTGCCACACATAGTATATTGTATTTAAACAACCGTGCCTAAGGCAGTCGACAGTGAACCATACCTAAGGATGTATCTAGAGACAGGTTCGTATATGTCACTCATTCATTCATTCAAGTAACATTGTAGGCTGGGGTATATGGGGAGCACACAAGACAAAAAAGATCCCTTTTCTCATGGAACTGACACACTAGTTTGGGAGCAAGAAAATAAACCAGCAAAAATGCGAAGACAGGTATTTACAGACAATGACAAGTATTGTGAAGAAACAAAGCGAGTTCAGGTGACAGAGAATGATGAGTGACGGGAGTGGGACACTGCTAATTAGATTGAGTGGTCAGGGAAGACATCAGTGAAATGGTGACTTGTGAGATGAGGAATTGACAGGACAAGTGGGAACCAGCCATGGAAAAGCACTCATCACAGAATAGGCTGAAAATGAAGAAGCCACATAGCAAGGAGAGTGTGGCTGGGCCTTCCATGGACCAGATGTTGTAGGACTCAGTAGACCGTAGAGAGAAATTTTTATTTCACTTCCGTCAGAGCATTTATGAAAAGATAAAAGCAAATTGGAAAAATCTATACCAATTTGGGATCTGTTTTGAAAGAAAGGTAACAGGACATGGTAGTTCAGGGATAGGGAGGGAAGGAATGGATAAAATCAAGAACCAATCCCAGATTTTTGGTTCAAACATCTTAGGTAGATTTTGAACCATTTGAAGAGATGAGGAAAACCAAGATTTGAGGAATGAAGTTAAATTTCTTTTGGACCGGTTAAGTTTGGTATATTAATTAGGCACCCAAGTGAAGAAGTAAAATAGGCAGTTGGATGTACATATCTGGAGCCCGAAGAGTACAGAGGACAGGGTCTAATTAACAAAATGATGCATAGGTGGGATGCCTACTTTTAAAGTTAATATCATATTTTATCATTTAGGTTATATATTTTGTCCATAGCTTTTAATGTGGGACACCTACATATTGGTATTCTAAGTGCATAGTCTATAACTTTTAATATATGTATGTTAGTATATATGTTTTTGGTACATTATATCCCTTTTCTTTATTCTGTTTTCTTAAAAGCTAAGAAGTTCACTGGGAGCCAGAAAGTATCCTTATGACTCTGGATACTTTCATTAAGGTGTATTAAAACTTTGACAAAATGGATTGCACACGACTCCCTTTACGAAAAGAGAGACATTTTAAAGCACCTGGATATGTGATCAATATTTATCCAATATTGCTTGTTAAAAACCATACAAATTGTACTGTGTTTTTCACTAGTGGTTAGACAATCTTGCAGGAAACTCCTAAGTGTTTGCTGGGTTTCACAGCACTGTGAAATTTTTCATAAGACTTCATTTTGAAAGGACACCTTTACTTTACCTTTTCCAATAAAAACCCATCATTTCTTTTAAGATTTGAGATAAGATATTTAGATAAGATGTGAGGATGAGGAAGATGTTAAAAGTACCAGAGAATAAAATTTCAATAATGTTGACTTGACATAGATCTCTTAAACTTGTTTGTTTTACCAGTTATATTTTAATTTTTTGTATTTTTCCTTTTTATTTAATTTATTGAGATGGCACTAGTTAACAAAATTATACAGGTTTCAGATGCATAGTTCTACAGCACATCATCTGTATATTGTATTGTGTGTTCACCATCCCAAGTCAAGTCTCCTTCAGTCACCATTTATCCCCTCTGTACTCTTCTTGACTTCCTCCTACCCGACCTCCCCATGGCAGTCACCACACAGTTGTCTGTGTCCATGAGCTTTCCTCTTTCCTTTTCTTTTTTGCTCAATCTGTCCACCTCCCAGTCTCCCAGCCACCCCTGGCCAGCTGTCAGCCTGGTCTGTATGAGTCTGTCTCATTTTTTTCTTTGTTAATTCATTTTCTTCGTTAGATCCAATATATAAGTAAAGTCATATGCTACTTTCTTTCTTTGACTGGCTTATTTCATTTAGCATAATGCCCTCCAGGTCCATCCATGCTGTCTCAAAGGGTAAGATTTCCTTCTTTTTTATGGCTAAGTAGTATTGCATTATGTAAATGTACCACAGATTTTTATCCATTCATTTACTGATGGACACACACTTGGGCTGCTTCCAATTCTTGGCTATTGTAAATAACACAGCAATAAACATAGGGGTGCATATATTCTTTTGAATTAGTGTTTTGGGTTTCTTTGGATAAATTCTCAGAAGTGGAATCTCTAGGTCATAAAATAGTTCCATTTTAAATTTTTTGAGGTAACCCCATACTGCTTTCACAGTGGCTGCACCAATATGCATTCCCACCAACAGTGCATGAAGTTTCCCTTTCCTCCACGTCCTTGCCAACACTTGTTTGTTTATTGATGACAGTCATTCTGAAAGCTATGAGGTGATACCTGATAATGGTTTTAACTTGCATTTCCCTGATGATTAGTGATGTTGAGCAACTTTTAATAGGTCTTTTGGCCATGTGTATGTCCTCTTTGGAGAACTGTCTGTTCAGGTCTTTTGCCCATTTTTCAATTGGCTTGTTTGTTTTTTTTGTTGTTGAGTTTTATAAGTTGTTTTATAAATCTTAGGTGTATCACATATGTCATTGGCAAATATGTTATCCCATTCAGTGGATTGTCTTTTAATTTTGATGATGATTTCCTTTGCTTTGCAAAAAGCTTTTTAGTTTGATGTAGTCCAATTAGTTTATTTTTTTCTTTCATTTCCTTGCCTGAGGAAATGTATTAGAAAAAAAAATATTGCTATGAAAAATGTCTGAGATTCTACTGCCTAGGTTTTCTTTTAGGATTTTTGTGGTTTCAAATCTAACATTTAAGTCTTTAATCTATTTTGAGTTTATTCTTGTGTATCATCTAAGAAAGTGGTCTAGTTTCATTTTTTTGCATGTATTTGTCCAGCTTTCCCAACACCATTTATTGAATACACTGTCTTTACCTCATTGTATGTTCTTGTCTTCTTTGTCAAATATTGACTCTAAAGGCATGGGTCTATTTCTGGGCTCTCTATTCTATTCCATTGATCTCTATGTCTGTTTTTATGCCAGTACAATGCTGTTTTGATTACTATGGCATGGTACTATAGTTTGATATCAGGTATGATTCCTTCAACTTTATTCTTCATCGTCCAGATTGCTGTGGTTATTCAAGGTCTTTTGTGGTACTATACAAATTTTTGGAATGTTTGTCCTAGTTCTGTGAAATACACCATCAGTATCTTGATAGGAAATGCATGGAATCTATGGATTCCTTTGGGTAGTATAGGCATTTTAATGATGTTAAGTCTTCCTATCCATGAATATGGTATATGTTTCCACTTACTTATATCTCCTTCGGTTTCTTTCTTCAGCATCTTAAAACTTTCTGAGTGTAGATCTTTTACATTCTTGGTTAAATTTACTCCTGGGTATTTTATTCTTTTTGAAGCAATTGTGAATGGAATTGTATTCTTAGTCCCTTTTTCTGAGAGTTCATTTTTGGTGTATAAAAATGCAACTGATATCTGGATATTTATTTTGTATCCTGCTCCTTTACTGAGTTCACTTACTAACTCTAGTAGTTTTTTGGTGAAATCTTTAGGGTTCATTAAATATAGTACCATGTCATCTGCAAATAATGAGTTTTCCTTCTTCCTTTCCAATTTGGTTGCCTTTTATTTCTTCTTCTTATCTGATGGCTATAGGTAGGGCTGCCAGTACTATGATGAATAATAGTGATGAAAGCAGACAGTCCTGTTTGAGGGTGACACTTGTAATTTTTGCCCGTTGAGTATGATGTTGGCTGTGGGTTTGTCATATATGCCCTTTATTGTTTTGTGGTATGTTCCTTTTATTACCACTTTACTAAGAGTTTTTGTCATAAATGAGTGCTGGGGTTTTATCAAATGCTTTTTCTGCATCTATTGATATGATCATGTGGTTTTTATCCTTTATTTTTCTTATATGATGTGTCATGTTTATTGATTTGTGGACATTGTACCAACCTTGCATCCCCAATATAAATCCCACTTGATCATAGGTTCTGATCCTTTTAATGTATTGCCAGGTCTAGTTTGCCAATAATTTGTTGAGGGTTTTAGTATCTATGTTCATCAAGAATATTGGCTTATAATTTTCTTTGTTTATACTGCCTGTATATAGGCACTATTTAGAATAAGGCTGGCCTCAGAAAATGAGATTGGAAGGTGTCTGTCCTCTAGAATTTTTTGAAGTAGTTTCAGAAGGATTGGTGTTATTTCATTGGAATGTTTGGTAATTTTCTCCTGTGAAACCACCTGGTCCAGGACTTTTGTTTTTTGAGAGTTTTTTAAAATTGCTTCTTCAATTTCACGAGTTATAATCTGTCTATTCAGATACTCTGATTCTTCCTGGTTCAATTTTGGAAGATTGTATGTTTCTAGCAATTTGTGCATTTTTCCAGATTGTCCAGTTTGTTGACGTATAGTTGTTCATAATATTTTCTTATAAGCCTTTGTATTTCTTTAGTACCAGTTGTTACTTCTCCTCTTTGATTTCTGGTTTTATTTATTTGGGTCCTCTCTCTTTTTTTCTTGATAAGTATGGATAAATGTTTGTCAGTCTTACTTATCTTTTCAAAGAACCAGCTCTTTGTTTCATTGATTTTTTTTTTTTTTACTTTTTAGACTCTGTTTTAATTATTTCTACCCTGATCACATTATTTTTTGTCTTCTGTTCACTTTAGTCTTCATTCGTTGTTCTTTTCCTAATTCCTTTAAACGTAAGTTAGATCGTTTATTTGAGATTTTTTGTTTGTTTGTTTCTTGAGGTGGCCCTGTAATACTATGAATTTCCTTCTTAGGACTGCTTTTGCTGTGTCCCATAGATTTTTGGGTTGTTGTGTCCTCATTTTCATTTGTTTCAAGGGATCTTTAGATTTCTTTCCTGATCTCATTGTTAATCCATTCATTGTTTAGAAGCATAATATTTACCCTCCATGTCTTTTTGTGGTTTTCAGTTCTTGTGATACCATCATGGTGAGAGAAGATGCTCGATATGATTTCAGTCTTCTTAAACTTATTGAGACTTGTTTTGTACCCTAACACATTGTCTGTCTTGGAAAATATTCCATGTGAACTTGAAAAGCAAGTATATTCTGCTACTTTGAGGTGAAATGCTCTGCAGATGTCAATTAAATCTATCTGATCTATTTTGTCATTTAAGGCCACAATTTCCTTGTTGATCATCTGTCCGGAAGATCAATCCATTGAAGTCAATAGGGTTTTAAAATCCCCTACTATGCCTGTATTACTGTTCATCTCTCCCTTTATGTCCATCAGAATTTGCTTTATGTATTTAGGTGCTCCTATGTTGGATACATAAATTTACTCTAGGGTTATATCCTCTTGTTGGATCTCTCTCTTTATTATTATGTAGTGTCCTTTGTTTCCTTCTCTAGCCTTTGTTTTAAAGTGTATTTTGTAGAAGTGTCTAATCAGGTCCTTTGCCCATTTTTTTAATTGGATTGTTTATCTTCCTGGTGATGAGTGATATGAGTTATTTAATATTTTGTAGACTAAACCCTTGTCTGATGTATCACTGGCAAATATGTTCTCCCATACAGTTGGTTCTCTTTTCATTTAGATGGTGGTCCTTTAGCCATGCAGAAACTTTTAAATTTGACATAGTCCCATTTGTTTATTTTTTTCCTTTTTTCCTTTATTGGCAAAAATATTCTTATGTGAGATGTCTGAAATTTTACCACCCATGTTTTCCGATAGGACTTTTATGGTAACATGACTTATATTTAAGCCCTTTATCTATTTTGAGTTTTTTCTGGTATATGGTATAAATTTGTGGTCTAGTTTCATTTTTTTACGTGTACCAGTCCAGTTCTCCCAACACCGTTTATTAAAGAGATGGTTTTTACTCCAGTGTATGTTTGTGCACCCTCTGTCAAATATTAATTTACCATAGAAATATGGGTTTATTCTGGGCTGTCTGTTTTGTTCCATTGATCTATGTGTCTGTTCTTATGCCAGACTGTCTTGATTATAGTGGCCTTGTAATGTCCTTTAATATCAGGTATTGTGATCCCTCCAACTTTGTTCTTCTTTTAGCATTGCTGAGGCTATTTAGGGTCTGTTTTGGTTCCATATAAATGCTTGGAATGTTTGTTCTAAACCTGTGAAATGTGCCATTGATATTTTAATAGAAATTACATTGAATCTATAGATTGCTTTCAGTAGTATGCACATTTTAATGATGTTAATTCTTCCAGTCCATGAACATGGTATATGCTTCCATTTATTTGTATCTTCCTCAGTTTCTTCAGTTTTGTATAGTTTTTTGAGTACAGGTCTTTTGCATCCATGATTAAATTTATTCCTAGGTACTTTATTTTTCCTGTTGCTATAGTAAATGGGATTTTTTTTCTTAGATTCTTTTTCTGATACTTCATTGTTGGTTTACAAGAATGCCATCAACTTCTCAATATTGACTTTGTATCCCGCTACTTTGCTGAATTCAGTTATTAGGACAAGTAGTATTTTGGTGGAGACTATAGGGTTTTCTATGTACACTATCATGTCATCTGTGAATAATGACAGTTTTACTTCCTTCTTTTCAATATAGATGCCTTTTATTCCTTGTCAAATCACTGTGGCTAGAACTTCAATAGCTATGATGAATAAGAGTGGCGAAAGCATACACCCTTGTCTTGTTTCTGATCTTAAGGGAAACACTTTTATATTTTGCCATTGAGTATGATGTTGAAAGTAGATTTCTCACATATGGCCTTTATTATGTTTAGTTATGCTCCCTCTGTTCCCACTTTGTTGAGTGTTTTTATCATAAATAGGTGCTGGATATTGTCAAATGCTTTTTAAGCATCTATTGATATGATCATGTGATTTTTGTCTTTCATTTTGTTTATGTAATGTATTACATTTATTGATTTGTGAAAGTTATATCATCCTTGCATCCCTGGGATAAATCCTACTTGATTGTGGTGTATGATCTGTTTAATGTATTGCTGGATCTGGATTACCAGTATTTTGTTGAGGATTTTAGCATGTATGTTCATCAGAGATACTGGTCTGTAGTTTTCTTTCTTTGTTGTGTCTTTACCTGGTTTTGGAATTAGGATAATACTGGCCTCGTAAAAAGTATTTGGGAGTCTTCCATCTTCTTTAATTTTTTTTTTGAATAGTTTGAGAAGGATAGGTGTTAGTTCTTTGAATGTTTGGTGAAATTCATCTGTGAAGCCATCTAGTCCAGGACTTTTGTGTGCTGGGAGTTTTTTTATTACTGTTTCAATTTCACTGGTTGTTATCTGTTCAAACTCTCTGCTTCCTCTTGATTCAGTTTTGGGAGATTGTATGGTTTCACAAATTTGTCCATTTCACCTAGGTTTCTTAGCATATAGTTGTTCATAGTAATTTCTTACAGTCCTTTGTATTTCTGTGGTTGTTGCTTCTCCTCTCTCATTTCTGATTTTTTTTATTTGGGGCCTCTCTCTTCTTTTATGTTGACTCTGGTTAAAGGTTTGATAATTTTGTTTATCTTTTGAAAGAACCAGCTCCTGGATTCACTGATTTTTTTAAATTTTGTTTAGTCTCTATGTCATTTAATTTGCTCTGATCTTAATTATTTCCTCTCTTCTACTCGTTCTAGGCTTTGTTTGATGTTATTACTCTAGTTCTTTTAAATTTAAGGTTAGGTTGTTTATTTGAGATTATTCTATCTCCTTTAGGTGGGCCTGTATTGCTATGAACTTACCTTCAGGGCTGCCTTTGCTGTGTCCCATAGGTTTTGAACTGTTGTGTGTTCATTTTCATTTGTTTCCAGATACTTTTTGATTTCTTCCTTGATCTCATTGTTAACCCATTCATTGTTTATTAGCATGCTATTCAGTCTCCATGAGTTTGTATGTTTTTGAGTTTTATTCCTTTAGGTTGGTTTCTGGTTTCAAACCATTATGATCTGAGAAGATGCTTGATATGATTTCAATTTTCTTGAATTTATTAAGGCTTGTTTTGCATCCTATCATGTGGCCTATCTTTGAAAATGATCCATGTGCTTTTGAAAAGAATGCATACTTTGCTTCTTAGGGGTGAAATATTTTGTAAACATCAATTAAGTCCATTTGATTTAGAGTGTTGTTCTATGCTCCAGTATCCTTTTTGGTTCTTTGTTTGGAAGATCTATCCATTGTTGACAGTGAAGTATTAAAATTCTCTATGATGACTGTACTGCTGTCGATCTTTTTAAAGCCCTCCAAAATTTTCCTTACGTATTTAGGTACTCCTATGTTGGATACATATATGTTTACAAGGGTTATATCCTCTTGTTGTGCCACTCCCTTAAGTATTATGTAGTAACCTTTATCTCTTGTTATGGCCTTTGTTTTGAGTCTGTTTTGTCTGACATAAGTATTGCTACCCCAGCTTTTCTTTCATGTCCATTTGATTGGAAAATTTCTTCCATCCCTTCACTTTTAGCCTGTGTAGATCTTCTGTTCTGAGGTGGGTTTCCTGTAGACAGCATATATATGAGTCATGTTTTCTTATCCACCCAGCTACCCTATATCTTTTGATTGGAGCATTTAGTCTATTTATACTTAAGGTTATTATTGATAGGTACTTGTTCATTGCCACTTTTCCCCTTTGTATCTGTGGGCCCCCCCTTTCTTCTTCTTCCTAAAGCAATCCCTTTAACATATCTTGCAGTGCAGGCTTGTTGGAGATGCACTCTTTTAGCTTTCTTTTTCTGGGAAACTCTTTATTTCATCTTCTGTTTTAAATAAGACCCTGCTGGAAAGAGTAGTCTTGGTTGCAAGTACTTACTTTTCATCACTTGGAATATTTTGTGCCAGTTCCTTCTGGCATGTAAGGTTTCTGTTGGGAAATCAGCTGATAACCTTATTGGAGCTCCCTTGTATGTTACTAGCTGTTTCTCCCTTGCTCTCTTTAAGATTCTTCCTTTGTCTTTAAATTTTACCACTTTAATTATGATGTGTCTTGGAGTAGGCCTGTTTAGGTCCATCTTATAAAAATCCTAGTGGAAAACAGGCAGTAAAATTTCAGATATATCACGTGGCAATATTTTTGCCAATATATCTCCTAGGGCAAAGGAAACAAAGGAAAAAATAAGCAAATGGGACTGCATCAAATTTAAAAGCTTCTGCATGGCTGAAGAAACCATCATCAAAATAAAAAGGGAACTGACTGTATGGGAATACATATTTGACAATGATACATTGGACAAGGGTTTAATCTCCAAAATATTAAACAACTCATATGACAACTCAATACCAGGAAGATAAACAATCCAATCAAAAAATGGGCAAAGGACCTAAATAGACACTTCTCCAGGGAGGACATACAGATGGTCCATAGACATGAAAAAATGTTCAATGTCACTAGCCATCATAGAGATACAGATTAAAACCACAATGACTTATCACCTTACACCTGTCAGAATAGCTATCATTAATAAATCAACAAACGAGAAGTGTTGGTGAGGATGTGGAGAAAAGGGAACCCTAGTGCACTGTTGGTGGCAATGCAGACTGGTGCTACTACTGTGGATAATAGTATAGAATTTCCTCAAAAAATTAAAAATGGAACTGTCTTATGACCCAGCAGTTCCATTGCTGTGGAATATACCCTAATAATCCTAAAACACCAATTCAAAAGACCTTACTATACACCTCTATGTTTATAGGAGCGCTATTTACAATAGCTAAGTGTTGGAAACAGCCCAAGAGCCCATCAGTAGATGAGTAGATTAGAAAACTGTGGTACGTTTACACAGTGAAATACTATGCAGCAGAAAGAAAGAAGTTATATCTTTTGCAACAGCATAGCTGGAACTGGAAACTATTATGCTAAGTAATATAAGCCAGTCAGCTAAAGACAAATACTATATGACTTCACTTATATCTGGAATCTAATGAACAAAATTAACTAATGAGAAAAATTGAACCATAGGCATGGAAACATGGAATGTCCACTGATAGCTGGAGGAGGGGAGGAGGGAGCAGAGGAATGGTGGAAGGAGGGGGAAGGAAGGGACTAGTCAAAGAACATGTATGAATGACTCATGGACATGGACAACGGAGAGGGGATTCCCTGTGGTGAAAGGCGTGGGCTGGTGGAGGGGGACAATAGGAAAAAAAGATAACTGAGATAACTGTAATAGAATAAACAATAAAATAAGTAAATAAGTAAAAGTGCAAATGGAAAAAAATAAAGCCTGTTTTGTCAGATACAGTATTGCTACCCTAGCTTTTTTTTTTTTAATTTTCATTTGCATGAAATATCTTTTTTTTTAATCCCTTTACTCTTAGTCTATATGTATCTTTTGTTCTGAGGCAGGTCTTTTGTAGACAACATATATATGGATTTGGTTTCTTATCCATTCAGCTACCTATGTCTTATGACTGTAACATTTAAGCCATTTACATTTAAATTTGATTATTTAAATTTGATTATTGATAGGTGTATATTTATTGAGATTTAATTCTTTAAAGTATATTCCTCTGATGTCTTCTTCTTTTTCAGAAGGCCCTTTAACATTTCATGTAATACTGGTTTAGGGGTAACAAACCCTTTTAGCTTTTTCTTGTCTGGGAAGCTCTTTATTTCAGTTTTAAATGGTAGTGTTGCTGGGTAAAGCAGGCTTGATTTTAGATCATTTCTTTTTATCACTTTAAATATTTCGTGCCAGTCCCTTCTGACCTGAAATGTTTCTGTTGAGAAATCAGCTAACAGTCTTATGGGAGCTCCCTCATAAGTAACTAATGGTATTTCTTTTGTCGCTTTTAAGATTCTCTCTTTGTCTTTAACCTTTACCATTTTAATTATGATTAAAATGTGCCTTGGTATGGACCCCTTTGGGTCACCTTGTTTAGGACTTCTTTTCTTCCTGGGTTTGTGTGTCTTTCTCCTTCACCAGATCAGGATGGTGCTCAGTCATTATTTCTTCACATAGGCTCTTGATCCCTTGCTCTCTCTTTTTACAGTACCCCTATGATGCAGATGTTGTTACACTCAATGTTGTCCCAAAGGTCCCTTAAACTATCTTCATTATTTAAAATTTTTTTTTCCTTTTTGCTGCCTTGATTGGATATTTTTTTTCTACTTTGTCTTCCAAATCACTGATTCGATCTTCTGCTTCATCGAACCTACTGTTTATTCCTTCCAGTGTATTCTTCATTTTACATATAGTAGCTGTCATTTCTGGCTTGTCTTTTTTTATTATTAGTATGTCCTTTTTTATGCTGTTGAGCATCCTTCTATCCATTACTTTGAGCTTTCTATCTAATAAATTGTTTACCTCCATTTTATTTAGCTCTTTTTCTGGATATTCCTCCTGTTCTTTCATCTGGGGACTGTTTCTTTCTCTCTCCATTTTGGCTGCCCTTTTGTGTTTGTTTCTATGTATTAAATAGATCTGCTCTGACTCCCAATCTTTGTGTGGTGGCCTTATGTAGTATGTGTCCTGCATGGTCCAGTGATAGTCTCCTTGCTCACCAGAGCCAGGTGCTCCAGGAATGTCTCTTGCGAGGGTTATGTGGGGATCCCTCTGTAACTGAATCTTGATTGCTGCCACCCTTTTGTGCGTGGGATCCACCCTCAGGCTTACTCACTGTGAGGCTCAGTCCCAACCATGGTGTGCAAGCTGCTCTGCAGGTGCCAACCACACAAAGCAGAATTTGTCCCAGAAGTGTTTAGTGACTGCCAAGATCTCTCTTTGGTTATGCTTCTGTGAAGCTCATTGGATCCTGCTCTGATGATTCCTGAAGCTGGCCTCAGAGTGTGTTGGTTCCGGGCCTTTTGGGAGGACCTCTGGATATAAGATGCTGCTTGTGACTGGCTGTCAGCAACCTTTTTCGAACTACAAGCAATTCATAGCTTGTGGCTGCCTCTACTAGGCCTGCGAGTGCGTGGGAGAGCCAAACTGCACACCATGGCCAGCTCTTACCACACCAGGCCCAGGGGCAGGTTTGCAAAAGTCCCACAGCACCCCAACATCTGCCTCCGCCTGTCTGTGCCTGCTGGCTGCCTGATAGGCTGAGTCACTGAAAGAGCCCCAGGTTGCACTCCAGCTGCATGCACTAAATTCACAGTGAGTCACCAGGTAGGGATGAGTGGTGTTTACAAGATCGATACAGGTTCAAATCTGGTGCCAGTGCTGGGTCTGGGGTTACTCATCAGATTTTTCTGGGTTTTCCAAGTCTAGCTGCCACCTGCTCAGTGCTTGTGCACCTTTGTGTTGGGGCGGGGTCTCAGGGGATCGTCAGGATAAGGCCAGCAGAGTGTATCAGGCCCAAACAGACCAAGATTTGGCCGTGCGAAGGGAGGGCTCTGCTCCAGACATGCAAGGGACAAAACGACCTCACAGCTCAGTATATCCCAGATGCCGCTGCGAGGAAGTAGAGCTTAGGAGAGTGGGGCTTCCAGAAGTCTGAAGGGCAGGCTCAGAGGTGGCTTAAGGTCAGTTGAGGCCCCGGGCACAGAAGAAAATATCTAAACATATTATTAGGTTTTACCGCTGGTTGTAAACTTGTATGTAATTAGAATTGCACATATGAAACCGAACTTGGTGTCATTAGAAAAAAGTGTAAAGTTGGGGTTTTGCGGGGCCCTTCAGAAGTCGGGGCCCTTCAGAAGTCAGGGCCCAGGGTGCGCGCCCAGTGAGCCCGCCATTAAATCCGCCTCTGGATGGGCTAGTGGATCTCCCCTGAGGGGGAGGAGCCAGTCAGGCTTTGTGGAATGAAGAGGTGTGCTTCTCGCCCCAGAGCCACACCACGCAGTCTGTCTCAGATTTTGCCCTCACCTAGCAGGGCAGAACCACTTGGCGCTGGGTAGGCCTCTGGAGCCAGAGCCTGGAGGGTGGGACTAACTAAAGCCCAGAGGGTGGTACTAGTGGGTCACCTGTGAGGGAGAAGTGCCAACCATGTTCATGGGAAAATGGGAGAAAGGCCCCCATCGCAAAGCCACACAACCCAGTCACTAACACCCCCCGAGTCTGCCCAGACCTCTGCATTCTAGCCAAGGCAGCTGACTCCTCAGCAGGGCATAACTTCACTGAGTGCCGTGAGAGGGAATCCAGAGGGTGGGGTTGTTGTTTTCCCCCAAGGTGGTGCAGCACAGAGGGGTGTCCTCCACCCAAGAAACATGGCTCCTGCAGTGTGGGAGAGACTCAGCACAGGGATCCTGGCAGCCATCCCTTCTGGTCTCCCCAGAGCCACAAATCCCAGATTCTCCTTACACGACTCTAGTCCCCTCTGGGCTCCCTCCACCAGAGCCCAGGTGAGTGGCTGCAAATGAAATTGTATACATTGGCCCTTTAAGAGGGTGCCTGTGTCTCCAGCAGAATCCTGTCTCTCCCTGGAGAACAGAAACCCCACTGCTTTTCACAGCTAGATGTTATGTGGGCACTGCTTCCCAGCTCTGGCGCTCTGGGCAGGGCAGCCACACTTGGGGTTTATACACCATACTTATCCATGGGAACCCCTCCCTGCAGCCAAGATACCCCCCCAGGACCTCAGCCGCTGCCTGTAGAAGTGAGGCCAGCCCTTTTTTGCAGCTCATCCCTTGCTACTGGTCTCAATATGCCTTCTGTCAATCCTCGGTTATAAGACTTTCCTCTTCAGCTAGTTTTCAGTTGCTTATTCAGGCTGACTGTTCTATAATTTAGTTGTAATTCCAGTTTGCTCCTGGGAGGAGGCGAACGTACCTTTCACCTACTCCACCACCGTCTTGGATCTCTCTCACCAGTTATGTTCTAAATGAATCTAAAGATAGTTACAGGCTACATGGATTGGCATTACCTTGTCCCTGATTCAGTGCATTATCACTTATTCTTTTTTCCCATTGAAAATGGATATATCAAAAACATTTCCCCTTTTATATTTTCATTTTCTTAGTTTTTACATAACTTCAGGTATTTATAATCATGTTTCCCTATTCTACATCTTGTAAAAGATGGAGCTATCAAAGCATTAATCTTTGAAAACTTTTCTCATCATGCTTAGTAACCTCTAATGAATGACAATTTTAAATTAATATAAACCATGTTATTAAGATGTGCTGATTTAGTTTCATTACCATTTTCTTCTCTGCAACACTCAAAACAATGGATTCACCTCCAAGACCTAGTTGTTTTAAGAGATATATACATTTTTTATTGTTTCTTTTCCCCAAATATTTGAAGCATATTGTTATATCGTTGAGAAAAATCACCTCTCTTTTAAATCTCAGTATTCCTTAAATAAATCAGAGATATGTGTAGTATTCTCATGCTAGATATGAAAGCATTTTAAAAAGTTGGCAAAGCACCAGGACCTTTTTATTTTTCTGCTTACAAGCTACAAGTGTAGAAATATAAGGGAGTAAGATAAGAAATAGGTATTGGGAATGTAAATTAGAAGGGAATTAATACATATTTTGGGAGAACTGTGTATATATCAAAGGCTTTTAGTAAATACTAATTTTAATGTATAATGATTCATGAGTGAGGTACATAGAAAATAGACATGTCTTTTTATGTCGACCTGCTTGTGCAATTCATGTTGTCATTTCCGCTAAGAATACACATAAGCCTTCTTTATTAAATTTCCCAATAAATGTAGCTTTATATAATCTTAATGTTGAAAGTCATCAGATAGTCCACTGGCTGTGAAATCAAAAGATAACAGACTCAATTTCCAACTCTTTTTGTTTTATCCATTTCTGTTTGTCATTTTTTCCTTTGAGCCAAGGTTCTTGTCTTTATATAAAATAAGTAACAACACCTCCTTCTTCTAATTTGGCCCTTGATTCTCCCATCCAGTTATAAGATACATGTGAAAAAAAGTAAACTGGAACACCCAATAGAAATGGAAGGGTTTTATTTTTAAACAGAATGTAGTAATGTTTTCCATGAATGTCATTATAAAATTTGAATAATTTTTGTGGGTGTTGAAAAATAATTGGTCTTTGACTAATAAAAGAATCCTACAACATTGATTGCAAAAGTCAATTTAAATAGACCATGATAATTTAAAAATAAAACTTTAATAATATTAAAATATTAACAATTTATTGATACTATACTTGTCAGAAATGAAAACACTAGAAGTCAGAATATAAAATCAGAAACCCTGAAAATATTAATGCCTGTTTCCTCTTGGGTTATATACTTTTTATTTTTATTTTTTATTTTTTTTTAGAGATAGGGGAAGGGAGTAGAAAGAGGAAGAGAAACATCAATGTGTGGTTGCCTCTCCATGCCCCCAACTGGGGACCTGGGGAGGCCTGGCCTACAACTCAGGCATGTGCCCTGACTGGAAATCGAACTGGCGACCCTTTGGTTCACAGGCCCACACTCAATCCACTGAGCCACAGCAGCCAGGGCGGGTTCTATACTTTTGTTACTATAAATGTGGTATGTTAGGTTTTCCTACATTCCAAATTGATTTAACATTTTAAAATTTACACTTAAGATTATTTATATTATTATTCATTTGCTATTCTTTACACAGCCTATTCCTTTAATAGTTTGTACCTTGTCCTTGTCATGGATGTACAAAATCAAGGTCAGAAGTGATCTCTATTTGCCTTGCAATGCGGACTTACCAGAAAATACAATTATCTTCAGCAAATGATTAATGACTATAATTTTCCAATAGATCATTTTGTTCCCAATGGAAAAAAAATACACAGCAGTTAATTTAGATTTTAAAAGATCAAGCAAGACTCTAATTCCAGCTTTTTCATTAATTCACCAGGTGACATCAGGCAGGTCATTTTTTCTTTGTCCTTGAAGTTGGGGAGCTTGAAATTCAAGCCTAAATTCCATGTGTTCCAAGCTCTGTGCTCTTGAGCGATTATCTTGCTTTTCTGAGTAACCCTCACCTCAGTTTTTTCATCCATGAAAGGAATGTAATGCCAATGAGCTAACTTAAGTATAGAAATTCACATGAAAGCAGACTGACCACAGGGGTAGGGGCTCCCTGGAAAAGGAGACAGGCCTCAGAAGATGGTTTTCATTTTGGCGAATGTGCAAAAATTGAAGATCTCATCTTCAGCCTGCCAGGTTCACAACCCCGTTTAATCGGTACCTGTCTTTAGATTAGACTCACATACACCGGGCTCAAAAACGCCAGTTTATAGCTTTAAATTATCTCCATTGCTGCATCTTCCTCAGTATTCCTGATCTCTAGATGTTAGAATGCCCAGGACTCACAACCCTTTTCTCTTTTCTGTCTTCTTTCCTTCCCTGAACATGTTCCTGGCTGCTAGTGCCATCTACAACTTAAGTCTCAAATTTACCTCTCCAGCCCTGTCTTCTCCCTTGATTTTAAGTTTTATACTTCGTACCTTCACTTAGAAATCTAATTGACATGTTATGTCAAAAACGGCCAAAGCCTAACCTTTTACCACCTCCTTCATCAAAATGTACCACTTCTTGACATCATACCCTTTGCCATTAATGACAACTCCATCCTTCCAGATATTCAGTCACAAAAACTCTGGAATCTGCCTTGAAACTTCTTTTTATCACACCTCCTGTCTAATCCATGACCAAATCTTGCAGATTGTACTTTCAAATATATCCACAGTCAAAGCTCAATTTACCACCTACGCGCTGCTCTCCCCTAAGTCAGCACTACTTCCTGCCTAAAACATTAGCAACAGCCTCTTCTTAGCTCCACTTTTGCCCTCTTAAATTCTACTCTGGAATAGCAGTTGACATGATTCTATTAAAGTTTAATTCAGATTATGTTACTTACTACTCAGATCCCTCTGATGATGGAGGAAACTCCAAATTCCCTTAGCATGGACCCCACGGCTCTAAGTGATCTGTTGCCCTGCTGGGACCTCTCCTGACCTGGCATCCCCTGCCCCATACCCACTCTGCCCCTTGTCCACTGCAGCCTCGCCGACCTCCTTGCTTTTCTTTCCATGCACCAGGACTTTCAGTTTCCCATGTCGAATGTTCCCCCAGACCTTTTGCATGGCTCACTCCCTAACCCAGTCAAATACCCTCCTAGGAAGGGCCTTTTTTGGCCACAATCCCTATTGAGGTTTGGTATGATCACCTTACCAACTCAGACGCCATACCGAAATTTGGCTATGCCGATGCCACATGTGCACCAAGGGAATGTAAACAGATTTATTACTCACATAATGCAGCTTTCCGGGGTAAGCAGGGCAGGGTCCTAAGCATATCTCAAACGAGCAGGGAAAGAGACCGGCTCAGGTTTTATTGTGCTAAGCAGGCAGTGCTGGGGAAAGGAGTCTTGTGCATACAGAACGGCTTGTGTGCTTTGAAATTCCTGTTGGTACCAAACGAAGGAGCACTGGGCCTTCTCATTGGCTTGCCAGATTTGGGCAGAAGACGAAAGGGCACTGGTGGGGCTTGAGAGTCATCAGTAGTTAAACATCCAGAATGGAGTCAACTCTTTATTACAATGTTTGCCTCCTCTTCTTTCACTGCTTTATTTTTCTTCCTCTAACTTATTAGGCCATTACCTATTACCCTTACATTACCCCACAAGTTCCAGGAGAATAGGGAGTTAATGTTTTTTATCTATAGTTGTATCCTCAATGCCTGCAATGGTGTCTGACACATAGTAGGTGTTCAATGAAAATTTGTAGAATTCTTTTCTAAAAATCAAGTAATAAATATAACAAGTCCAGTTGCTAGGAACTTATACGCTCATGACCAGCCCAATTTTTCCCTAGTCCTAGACCTGCAAGGGAAGCTGGGTTATAATCAGAAAGTCAGACTTCCTGGGGAGGACATTGCCCAAAGTGGAAGTTTAGATAACTCGAAGACTTGCATCATTGCATGGAGACTGTCAGGCCATTGCTGCATCCAGCTCCCAGCAGAAATGACCTTGCTGATGGGCACCTGCACTTTCTAAAACATTTCATTAATGAATCGTGGTAGTTGTGGCTCAGGTGACCCTTTTCCTGGGTTTTCAGGGAATAGCAACCTCCCTTTATGTCTGCACAGCCTTTTTTTAGGTTAGAGGCAGGTGTTGCTGACTCTTGGAGCTTGTTTTTCTTTCCAAGGCAATTTCGAAGTGTCTCTGGTCTGAAACATTGTCATCCTTCTACTTTCAGTCCCCCACGTGCTGCCAGGATCGAAAACACCTATTCATGATAGCTGCTCTCTAAACAGCAATTCCTATTACTAAGATATCTAGAAAATGAGTTCAAAATAAGCCCACAATGTGGTTGTTTTTGCTGTAACACTGGAGATCACAGAGGTTATCTCAAACAATTATTTATGCCTTAAAATGGTCTGTGAACTGATGGCTGTCATTTCTGAAACCATGGCCTTCCCAGGCCCAGGCTAGAGTGAGACTTTTAGGGGACAGCTGGATCCCCCACTGTCTTAGCCTGGCAGGCTTCTCATTTTCTGTACTCTCCCATCGTCTCTCAAAAGAGGCCCCCACCCTCTCCCACTACCATTCCTTTCCTGCCTTAGTATAAGACAGTCTGCTATTTTATGCCTGGGTTGGTGGGTTTTTTTCTTTTCTTTTCTTTTCTTTTCTTTTTTCTTTTCTTTTTTCTTTTCTTTTCTTTTCTTTTCTTTTCTTTTCTTTTCTTTCTTTCCCTCCCTCCCTCCCTCCCCCCCTTCCTTCCTTCCATCCCTCTTTCCCTACGATTCTCTGATGTCCTGTTTATATTTAGTATTATCTCGTGCCTGTTGTGTAACACCTACTTGGCTTGCTGGCATATATGTATATTAGTGCCTGTGAAGGAAGCACACTGTTGGAATGTGTAGTTATTGTTACGGGGTAGGTTGGCGTAACACATGTGCATGTGTACTTATCAGTGAGTTTTAAGAAAAAGAGGCCTTACATTAAATAGAGTCAAGATGGAAGAATTATAATCCCTAACACGTGTTGTTATATGGATGATCCTTTAGGAATTAGACTATGCTTTGGGGCATTAAACAGCTAGTTTTCCAGGGTTGAAGGTAGAAATCATGCCCCTCTGTTTTCACTATGAATTTATGTTTCTTTTGTGTCTCTCCATCTGTTAACAAACAGTCTTTCCTGACTGAGAAATCAAGGTTGTTACAAAATTACCTTTATTTAAACAGAACTTCTGGGTCACTTTTCATAGGCCTATAAAGAGACCATTCAGCCTGGATGTGTTATAGATTCTCTGAGTAGGATTAAGCACGTGTTCCGGAAGAAAGAGACTTTGTTAGAGGCCTGCTATCTCCTGCAACTCAATAAATCTCTGACCCTGTAGGAGGAGGTAACTATAGTTCAATCACTGCCTCACATAATAGCAGGCCAATAGAAAGCACTGCTGGAAAAACAGGTCCCAAAGAAGATTTTGAAGAAACAAGAGCCTTGGTTCAAATCAGCGTGAGTCTTACTGGTACAGCCTCATCAGTTTGATGCATGGCACTAAAATCCAGAAGGAAACTAATCTGCTAAAAATCCAAGATATGGGGCAATATTAAAAGCTCGGACCCATTCAGCACATTCTCTTTTAAATTCCAAATGGGATTTTAAATGGCTGAAGATGAAATGAGTACTTTCTGCGTCTCGTAAAATGGCTGGCCCTATCTGTACATGGGAGTGTGTCAACATTTACACACTAAGTACTGAATCAGAAACCCATGTTCTGATTGCTTCCCATTAATGAAATCACGGGGAACGGCTTGGAAAAACAGAGTATGGGGTTTTAAGGGTTTTTTAAAGCTGTTTTTTCTCTCTACTCCCCTTCTTTTCTTTCTCTTCTTCTTCCCCTCACTCCCTCCCTCCCTCCCCTGACTTCCTTCCCTTTCTTTCCTCCTTTCACAAATGGGTCGGGAGCATCTCTTATGCACCAGGCATTGTCCTAGGCAGTTGGTACAGCAGAGGATAGAACAGGCAACATTCCCAGCCCTCATAGCCCTTACGTTTTAACGTGTTCAAATTCTGTCTCTGCTTATTTAGTATGTGACGTTGGACCTGAACTTCATTATCTCAGTGTGCAAAATGAGGATAATGCGTCTTATTTTAGAGAGTATTGCAGTGATTAAAATGAGATAATACCTGGACATGGAACTCAAACATATTCACTCCCTTTGCTTTTCCTGATTTGGCTGCAAACGTGTTTCTTGTTCCTGTTCTGCACTCTGGATTTCTATATTTGCTCTTTCTTGGTTTCTCTCCCTCTCTACATCAATTTCTGTTTGATGTCTTTCTATTGTGTTTGCATGTTTGTCTTTCTGTGTGTCTCAGTATCTATGTCTCTGTAAGTAACTGCATCTGCATATTTGGGTGTCTCTGTGTGTGTGGTTCTCACTCTCAGAGTATGTCTCTCTGTATCCAGGCTTGTTTGGGTTTTCTTTCGCTTTTCTGTGTGTGTGTATGTGTGAGAAAGAGAGAGAGAGAAAGAGTGTGTGTGTGTGTGTGTGTGTGTGTGTGTGTGTGTGTGTGTGCGTGCATGCGCACATGCATGAAAGAGAAAAGGAGCATCCCTCTGCATGCCTGTTTCTTCATCTCTGTCTCACTCTCAGTGTGTGGGCATCTCTCTGTCTCTGTATATGTCACTGTGTCTGTGTTTCTATGTAGCATTTCTATTTCATTTTCTGTTTTGCTGGTATTCTCTGTCTCTCTCTCCTTTTGCTCTTTGTGTCTCTCCTTTCTTTCTCTGTGGTTCTTTTTTCACTTTCTTTAACTTTCACTCTGTCTTTCCTGTTTTCAATCTCTCTGTCTCATTGCACCCTCTAACTCTATTCATCTTCATCTCCCTCTGCCACACTTCTCTCTCTCTTGTGTGTGTGTGCGTGTGTGCAGGTGTTACATATTCGTTCGTTTACTTAATTGTATTTGTATTTATGTATGCATGCTTTCCTCATTCTATTCCCAGCATAGTTTAGATATCCAGTGATATTTCAGTATAACCTCATGGCTCAGGAAGAATGGAAAGGAATAGGAATTTGCTCTAAAGGAAGCTTGAGGGAACTGATGAACAAAGAAGGGGATTTTTTAAATTGTAGATAGGTGTTATGAAGACTTTGTTCTATTTTAGATGAAGCACTGCTAGTTTCACAGCAATTTCAGAATAGACATATATAAAACCAAAAGTAATTAGCAAACCTCAGACCCTCCTCTCAATTTCCATGCTTTCCAGGGTCACTTTTTAAGGCTCCTTTTGCCAATTCTGATTATTTTTTCCTTCTCACCTTTGTCATTCCGCTGACTCTCCTTTTCCATTTTCCTAACCATAATCTGGGTTCTTCCCCTTATCATCTTTTATCTGGACCACTTCAGCCACTATCCTTGACCCCTGCCATCTTCCCAGTCCATCATGCCAGTTGGAGCCAAATTAATGTTGTTTTTGCATCTTGCTCTGCCTGATGCCCTCCGTTGGCTTCCAGTCATCTTCTAGGGTCACAAGAGAGCTTCACAACATCACTAGGTGGGTAGTTGTTTTTTTACAGATGATATGACCAATATTTTGCCCACCTACCAATATGCTCAATGTGTCTAAGAAGCTCTTCACCCATTTTACAAATGAAACCAATGCCCAGTTATTTCCAATGAGATAAAGCCCATTTTGAGAAACATCAAATGAATATACCTGGGAATCTGAATGAGAAAGCTTACAGAACCAATATTTGTAGCACCAATGTTTTGTACAATTAACCAGATGGTGTTTGACTTGTGTCCATATTAAGAACTTGTTGCTTTCTTTACTTTATTTATAATTTAGGACAGGAGTCAGCAAGCTTTTTCTGTGAAGCATTAGAGTAATAAATATTTTAGGTTTTGTGGATCATTCTGTCTCTGTCACAACTACTTACATCTGCCTCTGTGTTGCAAAAGCAGCAATGACAATTCATATAAATGGGTATGACTGCGTTCTAATAAAACTTTATTTATAAAAACAGGAGCTAGTCTAGATTTGGCCCCTATAGGCTATAGTTTGCTAACCCTTGATTTAGATTTTATGATAACATCTCATCGTATGTATCTTTCAGGTAAAATTTCCATTCCTGTGTAAACTTGTTTTTTAAAAACTTCGGGGGTTTTTTCCTTTCTTTCTCTCCATATATGTATATACATATGAGTGAGTAAGAGTTTGTGTGCATGTGCATTTGCCAAAAATAATATCTTGCTATAGGCTGCACATAATTTTTACACTATTATTCATGTATTATTTTTATTTATATATATTTTTATTTTTATGTTTTATGTATATATTTTATTTTGTTTTTATATATTATTTTTATATATATATATTACCTAGATGTAATTTGATTCAAGCAAACAAAAACCTGAATAATGTCAGTGACAACTTCAGATAATTAGCCAGTAAACTGTAAAATGACTGTAATTTATATCACCTGTCAATTATTTCACTTATATTTTACTCCTTCAGTAGTGCGTATATTTAGATTCTCAGTTATCTTTTAAAGGAAGATTTTAGAGAATTGTTTTAAAGTATTTTGTTTATGGATGCTTACTGAATAAGCTTAAAGATGTTTGTAAAATTTTAGACATTTATTGAGGAACTTTTATGTGCAAGTCTTTGTATAAGCATAGTTGAATGAATTTAAAATCAGACTTTTATGAAGTCTGAATTGGCAATAAATTAGATAAATCATTATATGAAATTTAAAACAGTATACCTCTCTCACAAGTTTAATTCTAGGTGTATATAATGATTAAATGTAAAATCTACTGATTTTTTTTTCACTATGGGATGAGAAAGGAGAATTTTTAATCATAAGTTAAGAAGAAATATAGCCCTGGCTGGTGTGGCTCGGTAGACTGAGTGCCAGCCTTCAAACCAAAGGGTCTCTGATTCAGTTCCCAGTCAGGGCACATGCCCGGGTTGCGGGCCAGGCCCCCAGCATGGGGCACTCAACAGGCAACCACACATTGATGTTTCTCTCCCTCCCTCCCTTGCCCTCTCTCTAAAAAATAAATAAATAAAATCTTTTAACCAAAAGTGTGAACAAGAGAAGAGAATAATATATTTAATTATAAAAATAAACACACTAAATAAAAATATTACAAGTAAAATGAAAAGGAAACGAATAATGCCATTAAAATAAAATGTTCATCTTATTTATCATATGACATTCAACTTGTCTAAACTCAAATAAAAACAAATTGAATCTAAAAATGAGTATACCACATTTTCTTATCAAATCAACAGTGTTTTAAATTAAATGGAAACCTTTAGTTCTAGTGCATTGAGGAGGCATTATTTAAATAGGATGTTGTTTTTACACAACAATTTGATAGCAAAATCATAAAAATATTTACAGATATTAGCTTCTTCCAGGAATCTGTCTGTCCTAATGAGATGCCAAGATTTATAAACAAGATATTCACTCAGTATTATTTATAAGGGTGCATATTTATAAACAGCGCAGTTACCCAAAAATAGGTGATAGTAAATAAATTGCGGTATCATTATATGAAAAGCATATAGTCCTGTTTTTAAAGGATAAGAACTAATAATTTAGAACAATACTCAGAATGTAATATATATTTCAAAAGTAGAATAGTATATAGTTCTATGTATAGTGTGTTTATAACTTTTTATATGGATATTCAAAAATAATAATGTTGGTGTGGTAGAATTACAGCTTACTTTTATTTCTTTTTTTCTATCATATGCATACATTTTGACATAAGAGGAAATATAAGTTCTCTTTTTCCCACAACACTAAATGATGAAGCAGTTCATCTTTTCTCATATGCCTTAAAGCATGATCCTCTGGATTTTCTTTTAAAGGAGAAGAAAATAAAATAAAAATAACTTGAGAATGAAATAAATGAATTTTATATTTCTTGACAAAAGCCTTATCCTAGTTTTGATAATTTGATTTTCTATACTAATTAAATCATTTTGGATGAATGTTTATTCTTACTAAGTTTCTGTAGCTATAGTTTACACAGATTAAAGTCTATGAAATGTGGTTTATAAACCACCTTCTTTTTTTTCCCCTCAAACACTATGTTATTTTTATTGGAATAGCATTAAAATTAGGTATTTAGGGAAGTTTTCTCCTTTTTTCTTTTTTTATTCTTGTTTATTCTATTACAGTTGTCCCCATTTTTCCCCCTTTTTCCCCCTTTGCCCTCCTCCATCCCATCCCATCCCCCACTCCCACAGTCCATCCCCACACCGTTTTTCATGTCCATAGGTCATTTATAAATGTTCTTTGATTAACCCTCTTCCCCTTCCCCCTTTCCTCTGGCAGCTGTCAGTCTGTTCCCTGTTTCCATGTCTCTGGTTCTGTTTTGCTCATTAGTTTATTTTGTTCATTAGGTTCCTCTTTATTGGTTTTCGTAGTCTGCCAACACATTTTATTTAATAATAACACTTGCCAAAACTTATCTCTGACTTGAAAAGCATCCAAGAGTTATGCCATATTAAAGTGTTCGCTGTTCAAGCAGAATGAATCCTAAGATTTGCCAACACTAGTGTTTTATATAGGAAAACACCAGGAGAAGTTCCAAGAGCAAGTTCCTGCCAGGTAGGCAGTATCTGACATGCCCATTGGTGGGAACCAGGGCAGACAGCTCAGAGTTATATTTAGTGGATGAAAATAATCCTGTGTCTTGGAAGGAGCCGCTGTTATATGAGTGACTTTGTTTCTCTATCTGTAAAATATTTAACTTAAACTCCTCTGATGTGGGCATAAGCCTACAGCAAGTCAGACTGTTATTTCCAGTGTACCCACAGTCTAGCTGTCTCTTATTTTATTTTTTAAATTTAACTGTTACTTTTTATCAAATTAGTTCTTAACAGTTTATAAAAGTCTAATAGTACTCTAAAGATAAACAGTACCCTCCTGCTATCAATATGTTGTCTCTGCAATGAACACAGGGGTGCATTGTCTTTTTAAATTAATGTTTTTGTTTTCTCTGATGAATAACCAGAAGTAAAATTGCAGGATCATTTGGTAGTTCTATATTTAATTTTTTGAGGAACCTCCACATAGGTTGCAATTCACAATGGAAATCCTACCAGCAGTGATAAGGGTTCCCTTTTCTCCACATCCTAGAGAAAATAACACTTGTTATTTCTTGTCGTTTTGATAACTGTCATTCTAACAGGTGTGAGGTTATGATTTTTGATCACTGTATAATTCATATTAATTAAAATAATACTTATTGAATACAGAATAAAATATAGTTCTAGTTTTTCTTTTAATTCCAAAATATGATCTAGAAGTAAAAATATTAGAACACTGCACATTGAAAAATATAATAGTTACAAGTAATAATTATAATATTTGCAAGCTAAATATTACAGTGTTTAAATGACTTTAGTCTATTGCTTACCATATACTAGGCACTGGGCTTAATTGTATACTTTGGTATATAAGTGAGATAGATATTATTATTAGGTTTTGCAGAACAGTAAACTGAGAATTGGAATATTATTCACCCTCTTGTTCAAAGTTATGTAGATAATGATAGAGCTAACAGTACAAACTCAAGTGTATTTTTTAATATTTTTAAAGTAATGCTTTTGTTCCTGAAATATACTTTCTTCCTTACCTGATCTCTACCAGAATAATATTTCAGTAAGCTGGAGTTTAGGAAGAGCTTTTTCCACATATGGGAAAATAAAAGCTATATTATTCTGGGCTAGTTTAGTTTCATTAGCTATTGGACACCATTTTGTAACAGAGTTACATGAGTTTTCTTTTTTTACTTTCCTTTCATTATTGCACTTATGAAACTTCTACATATTTACAATTTAAGTAAAAGTAATGAAAGAAAGAATTGGGAACTAGAATTTAATAAATTACAAATAAAATTTTTTCTTTTAACAGAGAGAAGGAGAAAAGGATCATCAGGTGCGTTTGGCAGTTGGAAATGGTGTACGGAGTGATGTATGGAGAGAATTTTTAGACAGATTTGGAAATATTAAGATGTGTGAGTTTTATGGAGCTACTGAAGGGAACATTTGTTTTATGAATCACACTGGGAAAATTGGAGCAGTGGGGAGAACAAATTTCTTTTACAAAGTAAGTACCATTCTTTTCTTTACAAAAATAATATTTTGAGACCTGCCAACCTCTCTTCTAGCTTTGTGCTTGTACATTATGGTAAATATCATCACTTTTTTTTTTAAGTTGAGAACTTCTATAAATAAAGTAGTGGTCTCTAGGTGAACTATATGCTACATGTTATAAAAACCTCAACTTCCCATGTTTTCCTTCTATCAAATGGGGATAATGATACCTAATTCTTTTGTTTAGTTTCATATATATATTATATACTTTTATATAATATATTATATATATTATATGCTTTTTTTTATTGTTGTTCAAGTACAGTTGTCTCCATTTTCCCACCACCATTTTCCCCTGCTCCACCATCAATCCTTCCCACCTTTGGCTTTGTCAATGGGTCTTTTATACGTGTTCCTTGACGACCCTTCCCCTTCATTTCACCCTGATATCCCCCTCCCCTCCAATTACTGTCAGTTTGTTCTTAATTTCAATGTCTCTGGTTATAATTTGCTTGCTTGTTTGTTTTATTGATTAGGTTCCACTTATAGATAAGATCATATGGTAATCGTCTTTCATTGCCTGGCTTACTTCACTTAAATTTAATGATATAAGTACAAAAAGCAAGCAAAGATCCTGATATATATTAATTTGACTCCATTTTCTTTGAGTATTTTCAACCCATCATTTCTATTTACTTTTCATTTTTATATCATTCAAAAATTATGTTTAAGCTTCTAACACATGGTTTATTTAAAAATTATATCAGGATACCACTAAAATCTTAAAAGCAGCCAAAAAACACCTTCTTAAGAAAGACTCATAGCTGCATTCTAACAGCAACTATGGAAGACAGAAGACAGTAGAAAGATATCTTCAGTGGATTTGGAGGAAATAACTGTCAAATAGAATTAGTACTCAACAATATTTTTTAAAGAATCAAATTGAAAATAAAGAAGATAGTCTCAAAATTTATATATCCTTAAGGGAAAATAAATTCAGAATCATAGTAGTGTTAGTACTAGTGGATGGTTATTCGGAGCAAGAGGGGGTGGCAGTCTCCCCCCACCCCCAGCCAAGATGGCGGCAGGGAGAGGTTCTTATACTGAGCATGCATAAAGCCCTTCCCCACTGCCCCTCCAGTACCAGATTGGGGGTGGAACCAGAGAAAGATGGGCACATGGGCCATAGAAGTCAAAATGGTGGCAGAGGAGGTTCTGGACCAAAGAGGCCTGTCAGCAGAAACTGGGGAGAGAAGGGATTGGTTGGGAGATGGACCTATCTGAAGCACATGAAAGTTTGGGAAGTTGATTGGTCATTTTTGTGAAGCACTAAGTCTGTCCTGCACCCAAGCTAATATAGTCCCAGGGGAACAAAGAACCTCCTACTTGTAGCTCACTACTTGGATGGTGCACTCGCTTGTTCTCTCTGTGTGGCCTTAGCAGTCACATGGCCCATGGCCTCCAGGAGGTAGAGTCACCCTCTCTCTCTCTCTCTCTCTCTCTCTCTCTCTCTCTCTCTCTCTCTCTCTCTCCCCCCCTCCCTCTCCCTCCCCCTCCCTCCCTCTGTCTCATTACGCTGGTGATACATTTACTGGTGCATTTGTATACTCTCTTGTCCAGCAGTACTCGGCCTTATGGCCCTAACAGCCTCATGGCCCATGGTCTCCAGGAGGGAGCCTGAAATGGGCAGCAGCCAGGAACAAGTTAAGCCACCTAGATGACCACTTAGCAGCCACCTGCAGGCTCCAAAGGACTTTAAAATGGAGCAGGACTCTGGTCACTGGCTTTTGTTTTGGTCTTGCTGAGGATAGTTGGACTTTGCCTTGGTCTTATAGAGGTGATAGGCTTTGAGATGGGGAGTCCACCATTCTCCCAGATCATACAGCATCTGAATAAAACCTTTTTCCTTTTCACCAGATACTGCCTCACAAGTTTGGCTTTTGTGGCGGCAGGCAGACGAAACCATCTCTTTTGTTTGGTAACAGAAAGATATTATATATACATCTCTTTCAATATTTGATGGAACAAAGAAAAACTTCAATGATATAGAATATTTGAATAATACAGTAAACAAACTACTTGAACTAATGGACATATATAGGACACTACATCTAAAAGCTACAGAATATTCATTCTTTTCAGGCTCTTAGGAAAATTCACAAAGATTACTGGACCACTTAGAGAATTCCAGCAAATTTCAAAAGATTGAATTTATATAGATTGTGTTTTCTGACAACAGTTTAATTAAGGTAAAAATAAATTTTTTTAATGACAGGTAGATCATCTCCTATACAGTTGCAAATAAAACATCTCTAAATTTTCATGACTCAACAAAAAATCAGAATTTAGAAAATAATTTGAGCTTAATTATAATGAAAATTTTACATTTCAAAATTTGTAGATTCAAATAAGAACAGCTGAAAATTAGTGGACCAAATATCAATTTAAATAATAAGTTAATTTTTTAAAAGTCAAGGAAATAAAAGGAAGTAAATAATAAAAAAAATTTTTAAATAGTTAAGAAACATTAAGTGTCAAAAGAGGTAAAAATATACTATAAACTGAAACTAATCCAAAATAATATTAAATGTACACTGTAATTAAAAAATAAAGATATAAAATATAATTTTTAAAAAGTAAAAATGTAACCCTGGCTGCTGTGGCTCAGTGGATTGGGTGCCAGCCTATGAACCAAAAGGTCACCAGTTTAATTCCCAGTCAGGACAGATGCCTGGGTTGCCGGCCAGGTCCCCAGTGCGGGGGCGCATGAGAGGCAACCACACATTGATGCTTCTCTCCCTCTCTTTCTTCCCCCTTTCCCCTCTCTCTAAAAATAAATGAATAAAATCTTTTTTAAAAAGTTAAAAAGTAGATTCAAAGCTGGTATAAATTGTCCTAATGATTTGCATTCTGAACAAAAGTAATATGAGGAAAGTAAGTGCTGATATTACTGAGTTTTACATTCCTTACAGTTAGTTTTCTCAATTCATTGAGCTGACTCCATTAAAAACCGGTATTTTTATTAAAAGCTCCTTTAGTGAAGCTGAATTATTCCAAAATAATCATCCCACAGGAGTACAATAAAGAATATTTGTATTTTTATTAGTCTTGACTTCCTTATAATTTTCTGATATCTTAAATTCCCCGTCAGACTGTAATGTCAATAATGCAGGAAGTAATGATGTCTCCTATTTATTTAGAAAATTTCTGATTTTCAGATCTCTTTAGTTTTGTTTTTTTTTTCAATTTGGAAATGAAAAGAGTACCTAATATCACTAATTTTGTCTTTTATTATTTCATTCACACATTGTTTTTGTTACACAGCAGGCAATCAGAAAAACTGCAGCAATGACTATTTCATAATTATATGGGGAGATTTGATAAGTGTGTCTCTCAAGAATTTATACCTAACAGGACTTCTGGACAACATGGAGGCATAGGAGATACACTTTGCCTCCTTGCACAACCAAAGAAGGACAACAACAAATTTAAAAACAAAAGATAACCAGAGCTGCCAGAAAATTGAACTGTATGGTAATTCATCAACCAAGGAATTAAAGAAGAAACATTTATTCAGACTGGTAGGAGGGGCGGAGACGGGCAGCTGGGGCAGGAAGGACTCAAGGCAAAGCAGCGGCTGGAGGAACAGATGGTACCACATCAGCATGAAGATAAACTGGGAGGAACACGTGAGAAATGAGAGAGAATTTGAAACCTAGGGTCCCAGCACAGGGAAATAAAGCCTCAAAACCTCTGGATGTGAAAACCTCTGGGGGTTGCAGCAGCGGAAGAAAATTCCAGCCTCGCAGGACAGTTCATTGGAGAGACCCACACGGTCCTAGAACATACACAAGCCTACCCACACGGGAATCAGTACCTGAAAGGGCCCAATGTGCTTGTGGGTAGTGGGGGAAGTGACATTGTTCCCTCTCTGACCCCTCACCCACGTACAGTGCCAAAACATAGGTAAGCGAGTTGCCCCGTGCTGGCGAATACCTAAGGCTCCGCCCCTTTCAATATAACAGCTGCACAGAGACAAAAAATATGGCCCCAAATGAAGGAAGAGATCAAAGCTCCAAAAATAAAACTAAGTGATGAAGAGATAACCAGCCTATCAGATGAACAATTCAAAACACTGGTAATCAGGATGCTCACAGATGATTGAATATGGTCACAAAATAGAGGAAAAAGGGAAGGCAATGCAAAGTGAAATAAAGAAAAATATACAGGGAACCAACAGTGAAGGGAAGGAAACCAGGACTAAAATCAATGATTTGGAGCAGAAGGAAGAAATAAACATTCAACTGGAATAGAATGAAGAAACAAGAATTCAAAAAAATGAGGAGAGGCTTAGGAAACTCCAGAACAACTTTCAGCATTCTAACATCCTAGTCATAGGAGTGCCAGAAGGAGAAGAGGAAGAGCAAGAAACTGAGAACTTATTTGAAAAAATAATGAAGGAGAACTTCCCCAATCTGGCAAAGGAAATAGATTTGGAGGAAGTCCAGGAAGCTCAGAAAGTCCTAAAGAAGTTGGACTCAAGGAAGCACACACCTAGGCATGTCATCATTACATTACCCAAGATTAAAGATAAGGAGAGAATCTTCAGAGCAGCAAGAGAAAAGGAGACAGTTATCTACAAAGGAGTTCCCATAAGATTATCAGCTGATTTCTCAAAAGAAACTTTATAGGAAAGAAAGGACTGGAAAGAAGTATTCAAAGGCATGAAAGACAAGGACCTAAATCCAAGAATACTCTATCTGGAAAAGCTCTCATTTAGAATGGAAGGGCAGATAAAGTGCTTCCCAGATAAAGTAAAGTTAAAGGAGTTAATCATCACCAAGCCCTTACTATATGAAATGTTAAAGGGACTTATTTAAGAAAAAGAAGATGATCAAAAATATGAACAGTAAAATGACAACAAACTCTATAACAGGAACAGAATCATGGAAATGGAGATCACATGGAGGGTTTTCAGCAGGGAGGGGGAGAGGGGAGAATAGGAGAAAAGGTACAGGGAATAAGAGGCATAAATGGTAGGTACAAAATAGACAGGGGGAGGTTAAGAATAGCATAGGAAATGGAGAAGCCAAGGAACATATTTAGATGACCTGTAAACATGAACTAAGGGGAGAGGGGAATGCTGGTGGGAGATGGGGTGCAGGGTGGAGGGGAATAAAGGGGAGAAAAAATGGGGCAACTGTAATAGCATAATCAATAAGACATATCTTTAAAAAAAGAATTTAAACCTAACAGAGGCTTACACTTGCTGTCTCAGAGAGGAATTGGCCTCTAAACAGAGATAGGCTTAATAAGTGAAGGAAAAAGATAAGGTAGCAACAAGAGTTCCTATGACCCAAATGTTCTTGTATGCTATACTAACTATTTAAATACATGAGACTGAAGGGCTTTGTGTCCCATATATGCTCCCAAAGCAATAAATATAAAAAATTTGGTGACAACTCATTTGAGAAACAAACTCAAGTAAAAGTTATAGACTGCTTTCTTTTCTACACCTGGGGGTAGTATTAGAGAAGGAACAAACATGAAATCCCTAGGGAAAATAAGACTTGCAAAGTGTGTGGGGGTAAATCTAAATAAAAAGCAGCTGAAAAAAAATATGGATGCACATTGAAATAAGTCCTCCAACATGACCAGGAAACATTTAGAAAAACAACTTCCCATAGGTTCAAAAATTGGCATAATATGCTCTTTAAAAATAAGAACTCAAAGAAGAGGAAAGTGCAAGGAAAACCTAAATCAACAAAAGAAGTTGGAAAGTAGGTATGCTCAGCTCAGAAAAATAAATTAATAAAAGGAAAAAAGGAAAATATTACAGAGATGATCACCACATTAAAGGCCTTAAACAGGACTGTAAACATTGTTAGGGAGCAAGATGGGTGGGATTAAGGTATCACATAAATAATTGAAAATATGCATATAATAATATAAAATAACTTTAAGATAAATTTTGAAAACAAAGACAATGTCTTGACATATGCTTAATAGGTGTTCCTGCAGGGGAAAAAAAAAACATCAAAGAGATTAAAAAAGTATTTGAAACCTAATAGAAAAAAACTTCCTTAAAATAAAGATTTGAATATTTAGCAAAAGAGCAGATTGTATTCTGGGGCAGAGGGTGAAATATGGTACAGATGATCATCAGGAAAATATGCCCTGGCAAAATTATTGAACATAAATTAAAGAAACATAAGGAGATGCTGAGACAAAAAACAAAGGATGTACACAGTGTAGGCTGAAGATGTACATGTGCATATACATCTAGGACATATTAAAGTGTGGCACCTATTTTTTTGTGTGTTATAACAGTCACTTTTTTTGTAATCTTGTGGGACCTCTTGGAGACAGGAAAAGATTTAGAAATCCCTCTGGCTGAGGCTTAATGCTCTGATCCTGGCCACTTCTAGAAAGTGCTTTGATAGATTTAAATTTCATTTGTATTATAAAATTATCCAATTTCTGACCATCAAGTCCCCTGCATCTGATAACAGGCACACTGGACAGTATTTTAGTGTGGCGTGAGTATCATCCACACGTGTGGTTACCAAATTAATTGAAAAGAAATAACACTAAAGCTGATAACACCAGTTGCTGGGCAAATTTTTCAAAATGTAAAGCATGTTGAAACAGCAGAGAGAAGATTGCATAATGAACAGGCCCCTGTTCTTGTTTAGCTAAAATAATAAATGCAGTTCCGGAACTTCTGGAATCTTTCTTTTTACCAGTCATTAGGCAAGTGGCCAATATCCTGGTATCCCAATTACAGACAAAGACCAACAAGATGCAAGCTTGCATTTTAATAAAGAATCTTTATGTCTAGAATAACAATATATTTTGCTTTGCAACCTCTTTCATTGGACCTCCTCTTAAAATAGGATAATACTAATTTCTACCTCATAGGGTGTTTTGACAATTAAATTAAATACTGCTTTTAAACTCTTAGCACAGTGCCATACTCCAAGTGCTCAATCAATATTAGTTGCTCCCATTTATATTTTAATTATATTTTAATTCAAATAATGAATTGTGATTATAGTAGCATGATGATTTTACTGAGATTAAAAACCAGAGATATTTGTGTTTAGTCTTTCATAATAAATAATACTATTATATTTATCTCATTAATCTTATTCATGCTTTCCCACTTATTTGTTCTGTATTTGTTCATTTCTCTTGTCCTCCTGGTCCTCCTCCTATTTCTCTCTATTTGTCCTTTCTTACTATTTCTTCTCACTTCGTTTTATTACCACCATTTTAGTTTACTATTTTCTAATTTAGCTGAATAAGATTGCTTATTTAATTGATCAGGAAAAGCCCAATTTTTATCTATAAAATGAGGGGGGTTGGATTGAACCAATTTGTAATTCTCTCCCAGGATCACATTTTAGTGGATCTGTGAATCTGCATGACGTGGCAATAATGGGCACTTTAGGAGCAGGGCATCTGGAAATATTTGGCAACAGAGAGATATCCAATAAGCTTGGTAACCAGTGTGATGAGGATTCTCCAACAAACTTGCCATCTCACACCACAATAGTGTTCCCGAGCATTAGACCAGGGACGTTAGGTGAAAGGCCTAGGGGAAAGGTCACAGTGTCAGATAACAAGTACTTTTTAGGCATCTGATCCCTTTTCAAGGGATCATAAAGTTAAAACAGACAATAAAATCCTTGCATTCACATAGTTTACATTTTAGTTCTATTAAAACTTTCCACTTCAAGGTATGTTTTCAATGAAAGCAAAAAGGAGAAGACGAGAAAGTGGTCCTCTTCCCGACAGTAGAGCATGTCGTAGTTCAGCACAAGGATTGCTTGCATTCACTCATCAGCATTAAAATTGGCAATGTCTTGCTAAGGTAATGTGCATAAAAGAAATGAAAGTGGCAATACATGAGTGCTGTTAACCAGTACCTTCAGTTTCGATGTCCAGATATTTAGTTTTCCATCAGTAAAGTTTCTTTGTTTTAATAAATCCACATTCTAATTCATTTTAATTGAGCATAAAATCTACAACCAGTAGATGTCACTGCACAAATTACTACATCTTGTTTTTGTTTGATTTTGTTTTTGCAGTTGTTTTTCACTTTCGACTTGATAAAGTATGATTTGCAGGAAGATAAACCCATTAGAAATGAACAGGGCTGGTGTAGTTGTGTGAAAAAAGGTAAGACTGTTGTATGAAGATGTTGCCTCAGGCAAGGTTTCTGAATTTCCTTTTAAATCACTACTAAATTTAGAAAAGAAAGTGGCTATTTCTAATACGTGATGCGGCTTACTCGGAATTTCAATGCAGGTAGAATGTTAGATGTTAGGGGCCTCAAAGTCAGTGTCTCAGAGGGTCAGTTATTAAAATTTAAAAGTGATTACTGTTGGGCTCATGTTTTTCTTAATCCACCACTTCTGATGTGTGATGGAGGCATATGTCCAATGTCCTATATCACCAAAATACAACATAAAAATGAATGAGTCAATTTAACATTCTAGGTGCAGTGGAAAGTCAGGCAGACTCGAATTTAAATCTGGGCTTGCAGACTTAGAAACTACTACCATGGGAATGTCACCCAAGCTGTCCGAATCTCATTTTCTTCATATGTAGAGTGGAAGTGACAATACTTATTTTGTGAGGCTATTGTTGACAGTTAAATGAGACGATGCAGGGGTGTCCAACCTGCGGACTGCAGGCTGCGTGCAACCCAGGGTGGCTATGAATGAGGCCCAACACAAAATTGTAATTTTACTTAAAACCTTTTTCTTTTCCTCATTTTTCATTAGCATTTGTGTATTTAATATGTGGCCCAAAACTCCCCTTCTTCTTCAAGTGTGGCCCCAAGATGCCAAAAGGTTGGCCACCCCTGATAAGCAAAGCCCTGCGAAAGGCCTGGTGTTTCGCTGGTCACCCCTACCCCTTCTTTTTGCCCTCTCATTCCCCCTCCTCCACCAAGGTAGACTTTCTTATAACTTTCGGTTAGAAATTTTAATGAAAGTAAGTGCTCCAATTAACTTGCCACTGCATATAATTATTGTAGAAAGTTAAATGTAGAAACATGTGCTTACAATTGTTTAGCGATCCAATCTGAATAAATCAGGCCAAAATTACATTTTAGTGCCTCAAAATGTTTAAACCACATTTCAGAGATGATTTCCTTTAAATCTTCACTTCAAATGTGGAGATAAAGCTTAGTTTTTCTTTTGTTTTGTTTTTCCTGGTAACTGAAAGACTGGAAAAAATATAAACCTTACCTATCAAAAAAACAGATTTCCCAGTCTTCGCAATTTCAGGCAAAGGGCATTTATCAAATATCTTTCCCTAATTGAACTATATAGACAGTGTTCAAGAGAAATGCCATTTTTAAAGAGATTAGAAAGAATTTCATTTAAACACACTTTGCTAGTATATATATATATTATTTTTACAATTACAATAATATCTGATCTTGGAACTTGAATCCCAGAACTGCTTATTCCTAACTTGCTGTTCTCATATGGGTTACTAAATATTTTATTTTTCCATTAAAGCATTGTGTCTTGCATAAATTATGCCTGTAAAGGATAGATAAGAATACACTCTGACCTCTTTAAGCCTTTGCAATAATTGATTTCTCAGGGAAGAAATATTACATGTGTCCAAAAAAGAAAAACAACAAAATTTAAGGGAAATATAAGGCTTGGAAATTCTGAATTCTAGCAAATGTAGACTGATGGACTGTGTGATGGAGGAGAGGCTTTGAAGTCAGGTGGACCTGGTTAAAGGAAAATTCCAAACCCAATAATTGGCTGCTGTGTGACCCAAAGCAAATTACTTTTACTTCCTCAGTTTCTTTGACTGTAAAATGATTATATAAGGGCCTGTCTTACAGGCTTGGGATAAGAATCAGATGGGCTACATAAGTAAAGTGTTCAGAATAGTGACTGGTACCCAGAAAGTGTAATGAAGATGATGATGATGATGTTGATAATGACCGTGATGACGAGGGGTCTCTGCTGCAGTGGAGCAGGCTTTTTTTTTTGACCACTGGCATGTGTGCCCTTGGAGGCCAGAATGTCCAGAAGGAGTGGGAATAATTGGGAGTTGAATAGAGAGTGTTAAAAAAAAAAAAAAGAACTGGAATTCAATCCATTTAACTCATCGTGAGGATGTTGACTGTCTTCACAAGGGGCAAAGCAAGTCAACAAAGACCTTACGTCTCCCGGGGCACGATTGCTACGCTCCCGTGCCCTCTGCCCTTCCCTTAGAAGGAGCTGTTCACCTTGCAGATTGCTGTCCAGAATTTTGATTTGCCGGAATCAATGTGATTGAAAAATTATTGTTGATAATGTGTCTATCTATAAGTAAAACTAATAAATTTCATGTTTTATCTCTTGCCCATTGAGGATTTCCAGACTAACATTCCAGAGGAATAAAACAGTTTCCTAAACATCCAATAACATTAATTAGATCAGAGGTAGTATTATACAAAAACCTTATTCCAAAATCATTGAGACTTGAATTTGAATACTAGGTTCATTCCTTTCTATGTGTTGGACTTTGGTAAATGACTTTATCCTTTTGGGGCCCCCTTCCTTCCCTGTGAAATAGGGATTATAATTATCATTTTCAAAGGATTTCTGTGAAGAATAAGCAAGATGGCAGTTGCAAAAGATTTATGGGGCTTGCTACATAGCAAGTACCCAATAAATAAGACTACTATCATAACCTTATTGAAATTATTACTATGGTTATTTATATTATTGCCATTATTATCAGCAGTAAATCTACATAATCCAAGAGAAAAGTCGCCATTGTTCTATCCACGCAGGATGAACCTTTTTTCACATTCAGTTTCTTTTTGTTAGTTTTTCCAAAGTTACTTGCATTTTTGGCAGTCTCTGAAAGGATGTCCTGGTTTGTCCTAAGCACCCAGAGCAAATGATGTCAAATATAATAAAAATAAGTTCAGAGGAAAGGAAGATAGGCAACACTGATTGTGTCACTCACATATTAGGTACCTACATGGTGTGTATAATAATACTTTGAATCAGATCACTGAAGAATGCCTTTCTCTCACAGGAGAACCTGGACTTCTCATTTCTCGAGTGAATGAAAAGAATCCCTTCTTTGGTTACACTGGGAATAAGAAGCACACGGAAAATAAATTGCTTCGTAATGTTTTTAAGGAGGGAGATGTTTACTTTAACACAGGAGATTTAATGGTCCAAGATCAGGAGGATTTCCTTTATTTTTGGGACCGTATTGGAGACACTTTCAGGTAAGAGACATCATCAGTCACATTGCCTATTCAGTGACTGGGGACCCTGCTCACAACAAGACTTCAGGGAAACATTTCAGACCACATGCTCTATACCTTCAGGGCAGGTATAAAACAAAGGCTTTTATCTCGATCATGTCTCCCCATTTAAAAATCCGTTGGCCAGCTCTTTCTAAATTGAAACATAAGTTAAATTTTGATCTCAGTTTTTATAATTATTTTAATGGTTCCATTTGGTCCAAATTAGTAAGCTTCCTTTTTTTAGAATATCAAACAAGTAGACAGACATGAAGTCTAAATGGTAGGGTTAAAACAGAAAACCAATTTGGTCAGATATGGTCTAATTCTTTTTTTTTAATTTTTTTAAAAGATTTTATTTATTTATTTTTAGACAGAGGGGAAGGGAAGGAGAGAGGGAGAGAAGCCATCAATGTGTGGTTGCCTCTCACACGCCCCCTACTGGGGACCTGACCCGCAACCCAGGCATGTCCCCTGACTGGGAATTGAGCAAGTGACCCTTGGGTTTGCAGGCTGGCACTCAATCCACTGAGCCACACCAACCAGAGCAAATATTAGGTCTAATTCTTGACCTAATAATAAAAATAATGAAACAGCATAATTTCTCTTCCTTTGATTTTCTTAATTACTTAAGATTATTTTAGACTTATGAAATTATTTTGCTTTACTAATCAATGGCTATCGAACAGTGAAGGACAGACAACAGACATTAAAAAAATGCTTGAATGAATGAATAAATAATACTTCTTACTTCCTCACCCTCTTGTACCATGTTAAAAGTTTACTTTATGTAAAGTTATTTTAATTAAAATAAAATGTCCATTCATATACATTGAAAGAACCAAAGGGATTAATCTGTAGAAATTAAAGGGGTTCAGCACAGTGAAAGGTTTTCCTTTCAGTTTTTTCTATCTCTGTCATTAGAGATAGGGAAGATTTTGTACTTAACTGTTATTATATTACCAAATGAAGAGGGATTATCATTATTTTATTTTTTATGATATGTTATTAAAAATATTTTACAGGAAGCAGTTTATGCCAATGAGACATAGATAAAGTAATTTTAACTAAAAAATTGAATTTGTTGACTTATCAACAAAGTGCGCCCTTAAACAATGCCTTTTGGCCTTGGACGATGTGGCTCCACTGAGCATCGTCCTGCAAAGTGAAAGGTTGCCAGTTCCTGGTCAGGTACAGGGTCATGTACGAGGTGCAGCCGATCAATGCTCATCCCTCACATCAGTGTTTCTCTCGCTGTCTCCCTCGCTTCCCCTCTCCCTGACAATAAATAATAAAGAATAAATAAAATAAAAACAACACATAATAAATCATTTATCTAAAAATGCCTTTTGTTTTGAAAACTGCCATTATTTTTGGTTATTAGGTGCTTACACAGAGCCCAGTTGTCCAAATACAGATGTGCTAAATGGAACTTCTTTTTTGTTTAGATGGAAAGGGGAAAACATTGCAACCACAGAGGTTGCCGATGTTATTGGAATGTTGGATTTTGTACAAGAATCAAACGTCTACGGTGTGGCTGTGCCAGGTATGAATACATTGCAGGTTTTGGAAGAATTCTCAGAAAGAATGTGCCACCTTTTCTTTACTTTTACAATCATCTTACTCATTCAACATTTTGGTTTTTATATAAATAGTTGCCTTCATCTTGTCATGACAAATAATGCCCTGCAGGGGAAAAGTACCCACTGAATGTTTTTCATGATTTTTGCTTTTTATTTTAGTGTGGGTTGATTTTCCCCCCATTGAATTTTAATATATGGGTGTGTATTTTTAAGCAGAGTTTAAAACTCTGGTCAGTGACTCACCATTTGACAATAGTTAACAGTCTTTCAATAGTCTATTTCTCTTTGTGACTAGAGTTTATACATGCCACTAAGCAGAAACATGTTCTAGTTTAAATGTTTAATAACACTGACTTGTAGTTAAGTTGAATCTCTTAAAAATTATTTATTTAAAAATTGTTTGGCCTCATTTATCTTTATGAATATGCATGCAAGGGTTATATCATGATGGCAGAAGTAGCAAATAAAAGTGACCAACATGAAATCACAAGATTCCTCTCCATTGCCTTTCTTTTTTCTTTTTTTTCTTTTTTTTACTAATGACAGTATTTTCCAGCTAATGTTTGTAAGTGCTTGAGGACATGGGGGTGGGGATGAGAGTGTGGGTAGGGAGCAGAGGAAGGGAGGGTTTACTCTGACAGCCACTGGCTGCTGGAGAAAGGCTACGGGAGATTCTAATCCCCCGGAAGGATCGTAGGTGGCATGATAAGCAGTAAGTAGGCTGTGGATTTAGTTATGAAAATACTGGTCTCTAGTTTCTGACCTTAAAAATATGCCCTTTATTTTTCACACTGATGCTTGTTATGGACATTTCTCTGGAATATATTTGTCTTTAAATAAATTTTTCCTCTTCATATTTTATATTAATTGTGGTTAGATGCAAGTTATGAGTCATTTATGGTATTTTCCATTCCATCCATTTCATTTTTGTAGTGTAGACAGTTAGGGATAGACTTTGCCCTTCCCTGTTCCCAGATTATTTCTAGAGGGTTAATATATGCTCAGGGAAGGACCCCCACTCATTTACGCTACTGTTACATTGTCTTTACTGCAATAGTTTAATGCCTCCCTTTATAGCAATTGGTATACAATTGATAGGATTATTTTAAAAATTCACCTGGTACTTGTAAAATGGACTCTTTCAAACTTTTTTTTCAGATTGTGAAGGGAAAGCGGGAATGGCCTCTATTATTTTAAAACCAAATAAGTTTTTAGACTTGGAAAAAGTTTATGAACAAGTGATAACATTTCTACCAGCTTATGCCGGCCCACGATTTTTAAGAATTCAGGTAATTTTGCTATCTGAATTTTAAGAACTAAGGTAATTTTACCTACCCATCAAAGTTAAAACCAAGAATACAGGAGATGGTTTAATTACAAAATAATATTTTATCCTTTAGCTAATATGTGCGTTTTATATATATTAGAGAATTTCAAGAGCAATGCAAAGCCTTGGGATGCTAATTTATGCCGTATTTCAAACCTAATTATAGAAGGTGGAGCTTGATGAAATGCCAAGATGTCTTTGTCTTTGTCCTAATTTGAATCGCTGTCTTCTTCTTCAGTCAAGACCTCAGAGCAAAAATGATGGCCCCAGAGCCAGTGGAAAGCCAAACACCCCACCTTACACATGCAGCTTGAAGATATTTGTGCTATGTGCCTAAAATTAGGCTCCACCAAGCCTAATTTTTTTAAAGTCAAGGTGTCTGTAAGATGCATACAGAACCTAAAGGCCATTGGCTTTAAGCACTTTAGCTTTTAATTTTTGTCTGCATTTTGTCCAATACCCCTCTGGGATTTTATACTTTGGAGAAATCCCGAATTTGTTTTGAGAGGTGGTCTCTCTGTCTTGTTAGGTTATTGGACTAACACACAGTAAAACTAGAACAACTTTACTCAGATACTGGTAATTTTGCTTGCTCATTTCTTCAGCCATTCATTTATTTAATATTGTTCGTCAAATGTAATTTCCCAAAACTAGTGTTCATCATCTCTTAACATCCAGTCACACAGTTTATCCAGGCACATTTGCCATGTTGCTGTTAGATCTCTAATAGAGCAACAGATGCTGCCATGGTTATTTTGAAAGCATTTGCTGGACAATTCTCATAGCCAAGTCATTGCTTGGCCGATGGGACACATCATCTGAACCGTCAGAAATACATATTTTATTTACATAATATTTTTATTATAAGGACTTTTACATACATGATCTCAGACTATTTTTATAACAATCATCTGAAATACCATAGGTAAGTATGAAGCAGAAGTAACACATTTTTAATTGAAAAAAATTTTAGGTAAGTGTGGATTTACATGCAGTTATAAAAATAATACAGAGAGAGCCTGTGTTCCCCTTCCTTGGTTTCCTCCAGTGCTAACATTTTTCAAAACTATTACAACTATGATATTGATATTGATACAGTTTGCCTATCTTTTTAAACTTTTCTCTGTTTTACTTGTACTGGTATGTGTGTATTGTTAGGGAGGAAGTAATTTCCCTCTATTCTAGGCTCCTCCAACTGGTCTAATAATTAAATTGGCATGAGACAGATTAATAAGAAAAAATAACCAAATTTAATTACATACATACGTATGGGAACCCTACATACCTGAGAGAGTCAGAGAACCCCATACATGAGAGCTCTAGAGACGGAAAGTTAAAATGAGGTATATATGGCATTCTGAGCTAAGAATGAGTAAGTAAGGCACATTACAGCTTCACAGAAGAGAAAGGTCGTTTCCAGGACAATAAGAAGAGCAGGTGTTCAGTAATTAGAAGTTTGCCTGCCATATAACTAGGTCATAAAATGTTATTTCTGATGATAACTTACTATGAGCAACGCCCCTAATTTAAATTATTTAAGGAAGAGGTAAAAGTTTCTCATGAGCCCTCAGGATCACAATTGCCTTGAAAATAATTCACATGCCTAAATGGCACATCTTAGGGCGGCCTGCCCTTAACCCCATCAGTATTGAGTTCCATACACTGTTATGAACTGTGTAGCTTTATGCATCAGTGACCATAGTCCAGATATGAACAATTTCAACACCACAAGGATACTTCATATTGTCCTTTTATAACCACACCCAGCTCCCTCCTGTCCCTCCCTAACCCACCCAAGAAACCAGGGGCCCCCAACCCCCAGGCCACAGACTGGTGCCTATCAGTGGCCTGTTAGGAACCGGGCTATGCAGCAGGAGGTGAGCAGCAGGCAAGTGAGCAAAACTTCATCTGTATTCATAGCCACTTCCCATCGCTCACATTATGGCCTGAGTTCCACCTCCTGTCAGATCAGCGATGGCATTAGATTCTCATAAGACCACAAACCCCACTGTGAACTGCGCACACTAGGAGTCTGTGTTGTGTGCTCCTTAATGAAAGTCTAATGTCTGATGACCTAAGATGGGGCTGAGGCAGTGATGCTAGTGCTGGGGAGCGGCTGCAAATACAGATTATCATCAGAAGAGAGGTTTGACTACACAGAGACCATAGTAAATCAATTGCTTACAGACTCATATCAAAGCCCTATCAGTGAGTGGCAAGTGACAATTAAGCTGCATCTAGTGGCAGGCTTTACAGTGGCAAGTGAGTCGACGCACTTCATTGTACATCTGCCTCTGGTCGCAGGCTTTAAGTCAGAATCCAACACTTATTTCAGTCCACACGTGGCCTGCCCTTTATTTTATTTACCACTTCTGTCCGTGTGTCTTTCCCACACTGCGCACTTGTCTCACTCACAGTTTTGGTAAGTCCATAAGCTAACCCTGGCCAAAATGAGTAAAAAACAAACATGGCTGGAGAGCTTCTTTGAAAAGGTGGAAAGACCCAATGATGATACAGCGGAAGACTTAAGACTGTCAAGAAAAAGAAAGCTGCATTTAAAAGAAAACACCAAGAGTCCTGCTTAAATTACAGGTTCATCACAACAGGTGATTCACATTCTCCAAACCTGCTGTGTATAATATGTGGCAACCATATTATACACAGCTATCCAGTGAAGCCATGAAAACTCCATGAAAATCACAAAGCTGCTTCACCACATGGAGACCAGCACCTTATTTAAAGACAAGCTGTGGAGTTTTTCAAAAGAAAAAAACATGAACATGAAGAATAGAAGCAATTATTGAAGGCCACCACTTACTTCATCAACTGTGTCTGCAGTGAGAGCATCCTTCTTAGTGGCTAACTGCATCGCTAAAGCTGAGAAGCCCTTCACTACTGGTGAAGAGTTGGTCCTGCCTGCTGCTAAGGACATTTGTTATGAACTTTTAGGAGAGGTTGCAGTTCAAAAGGTGGCCAGTGGTCCTTTTTTGGCCAGCACCATAACTAGATGAATTGATGAAATAGCTGAGGATACGGAGGCACAACAGTTAGAGAGGATTCATGAGTCACATTGGTGCGCCATCCAGGTTGACAACAAGGCAACAATGCCTGTTTTTATGCGATTTATTTTTCAGGAAGATGTACATGAGGATATGTTATGTGCACTTTTGTTGCCAACCAACACCACAGCTGCAGAACTATTCAAGTCTATGAGTCATTACATACCAGGAAAACTGAATTGGTCATTTCATGTCAGTATATGCATGGAACAGCTGCCATGACTGGACAGCTTTCTGGTTTCATTACTCGGGTCAAAGAGGTCGCTTCTGAATGTGAGTCTACTCACTGTGTCATCCATAGAGAACTGCTGGCTAGCCAAAAAATGTCACCTGAACTTAACCACATTTTGCAGGATGTGATTAAAATTATCAACCACATTAAAGTACATGCCCTTAACTCACGTGTCTTCAGGCAGCTCTGTGAGGAGATGGACGCAGAGCACACATGTCCTCTCTTGTGCACAGAAGTGAGGTGCTTTCTAAAGGTAGGTCACTGGCCAGAGTTTTTGAGTTACAAGCTGCTCCAGATTTCTTTTAGAAAAACAGTCACCACTGGCAGCACATTTCAGTGACACAGAATGGGTCACAAAACTTGCTTACTTGTGTGACATATTCAACCTGCTCAACAAACTCAGTCTGTCACTTCAGAGGAGAATAACAACTGTGCTCAAGTCGGCAGATAAAGTAGCTGCATTCAAAGCCAAACTGGAATTAGGGGGGTGAGGAGTGAACGTTGGGATTTTTGATGGGTTTCGAACATTAGCAGAGATTTCGAAAGACTGACCCAGGGCCTTCTTTCTCCCAGCTGGTGCATGACCACTTATCTCAGCTTTCAGAAGCGTTTGAGTATTACTTCCCAACCACAAAAGATCCCTGGGCCGGGAAGGAATGGACCTGCTACCCATTTGTAAATAAGGCAGGTGAATCGACTTTGTGCTAGAAGAGAATCAACTACCTGAGTTCGCAAATGACAGTGGCCTTAAAAGTATGTTTGAGACAGCTGCAGATCTCCATACATTCTGGATTAAAGTCAAGGCGGAATATCCTGAGATTGCTGCTAAAGCACTGAAAAGCCTGCTTCCATTTCCAACATCCTATCTTCGTGAAGCAGGGTTTTCTGCAGTGACAGCAACTGAAATGAGATTATGGAGTAGACTGGACATAAGCAATATACTTAGGGTGTCACTGTCTCCCATCACCCACAGACGGGACCGTCTAGTTGCAGAAAAACAAGCTCAGGGCTCCCACTGATTCTGCATTATAGTGAATTGTATAATTATTTCAATATATATTACAATGTAATAAGAACAGAAATAAAGTGCACAATAAATACACTTGAATCATCCTGAAACCATCCACCCCACCCACCCTGGTCCATGGAAAAATTGTCTTCCATGAAACCTTGGTCCCTGGTGCCAAAAAGGTTGGGGGCCACTATAAGAAACAATGTATTTTAATTAAGAAGTTGAGGAATAAAATAATTTTAAAACATTTTCCCCTAGGGCTACTTAAAATTCACTGTTATTAGGCAGAAGAAACATTTTGGCATGAGACTAAATTAGTCTTACACAAATTTAGAAAATATTTTAGCATCATTAAATACCTAAAAGCACTTGGGGCATGACTATTGTGTTTATTACAGTATTCACTGTAGTTAGCATAACACATGATACTTAGTTGGCAGTCAACATATTTATTTAATGAGCTATGATCTGATATAAGCAAAAGAGTAAGTTCTGACAAAATGAATAAAATGACTATCTTATTAAAAATCCGTTTAACACAAATTTTAAAAGGATTCACTTGCCAGTAAATTTACAAAAAATATTTTAATGTTTTATTACTCAGTATGGCTGGGAATGAATTAAATTGGTCCTTTCATTCTGCTTGTGGAAACACAAATTGTTATAACCTTTCTAGGAAACAATTTGGTAAATATGTGATTAGACTCTTAGAATTTGTATATATTTTTACTTTTATTGACTTTTTTGAATTTTATTCCCAGAAATTTATCCTTAGGAAGTAATCAGAGATGTGCAAATGTTATGTAAACGGATGTTCAAGTATTTTTTAATTTTTTATTGTATTTTTTTCCATTTTCATTTATCCTCCTATACTAACTTCCACCTCCACCCACCCCCCTCTTCCTCTCAGCCACCACACTGTTATCTGTGTCCATGAGTTCTCTCTTTTTTTTTTTTGCTTGATTCTTCCACCCCTCAACCCCCCACCCCAAGCTGTCAGCCTGTTCTCTATCCATGAATCTGTCTCTATTTGCTTATTAGTTCAGTTTGTTCATTAGATTCTACAAATGAATGAAATAATATGGTATTTTTTCTTTCTCTACCTGGCTTATTTCACTTAGCATAATATTCTCCAGGTCCATCCATGCTTTCTCAAAGGGTTAAATTTTCATCATTTTCACAGCCAAATAGTATTGCACTATATAAATATACTACCAAAGTATTATCTATAGTAGTAAAAATTCTTATGTTCTACATTCAAGAATAAGAGGGAGGTTAGTTCAAAAATTATAATTAGATTACATGACACCATTAAAAAGTGCTCTTTTGATGAAAATTACCTAACCTGGGGAAATGTACCTGGCATACTATTTTTTTAAGAAAGAACATCAAATTGTATGAATACAGTGAGCTTCTAATTTTCTTTAAAGAAGAGGGTGGCAAAGAACATGTATGTCATTTAACATAATACCTTTTAGGTCCATCCATGTTGTTGCAAATGGCAAGATTTATTCTTTTTTATGGCTGAGTAATATTACACTGTATATATGTACCACCACTTTTTTACCCACTCATCTATTGATGGGCCCTCGGGTTGGTTCCATTTCTTGGCTGTTGTAAATAGCACGGCAATGAACATAGGAAAAATAAGTCAGACAGAGAAAGACAAGTACCATAGGACTTCACTTGTATGTGGAATCTAAAGAGCAAAATAATCAAACAAACAAAATAGAAACAGACTCATAGACACAGAGATCAGACTGACGGTTGCAAGAGGGGAGGGGTATTAGAAAGCTGGCTGAAAAAGAGGACGGGATTAAGAAGTACAAATTGGTAGTTGCAAAATAGTCACAAGGAAGTAAAGCACAGCATAGGGAGTATAGTTGGAAATACTATAATAATAACTATGCATGTTAGGTGGGTACTTGAAATACCAGGCGTCCAATTTTGTAAAGTATATGATTGTGTAACCACTATACTGTACACCTGAAACTAATACAAAATGATATTGAATGTAAACTGTATTTGAGAAATAAAAATAAAAAATATATATTTCTACATAGTCACATCTCATTCCGCGATGACATTGTTGGGTAGGAGAGGGTGAGAAAGGAGGGGATCAGGGAAGGAGTTTCTCAGAGAAATTGACTCTAGAATTAGTCTAAAAGAATAAATCAAAATGACCAAGTTACTCATAGAACTTTACATGGACCAATACATGTCATCTGATTTAAAACAAGGTTGATTCTCCATGATTGAAACTGCCACAGAGAGACCCACTCTTATCTCCTTTAAATCTCTTAAGGCAGAGACTCTTCAACTTTTTAGATTCATGGCACCTTTAGTGTCTCAGTAATTATTTTATGATACTCTTGGGCCAAAACAAATACCTAAACATTCATTTATGCCGTGGCTAGATCAAAACAAATTAATAAGTACAGGTCTAATAAATGAGTTTCCATCTGAAAAAAATCATATAAATTGAAAGAAACACGTTTTTATTTTAAAATACCACAGTGCTAAATGTATATAATTTGAGTATCACACGACTCTTCCAACCTTGGGATTCTATTGACTGAACAAGGCCATCCTAACTCCATGTTCACACTGATTTGGGGCTGGGTTTGCTTTTTATCACAGTACCACTGAAAACTCTGCTTTGCAAAACTGTGACATCATTGATAAGAAGGTAACACAAAGTAATACTGAGCTAGTAATTTGCAAGTGGTGACTGACAGGTATCACTGGGTTTATTCTCCATGATTGGAGAATTTGAAAATTTAAAATACTCTGACAGGTATCACTGGGTTTATTCTCCATGATTGGAGAATTTGAAAATTTAAAATACTCTGTGGAGAACCTGAAAATTCACTGAGGTACCACACACATGTCAATGCATAGCTCGGAAACTCAAGTTTTAGGTCATTCTTTACTCTGGTTCATAAAGTATTCTGCCTTATGGAATAGATTGCCTTCTTTTACATTTTTTATCTTGTTGATATCTAATAGCATTCTTTGTACATAATTTTGTATTGACATTGAATTGAAGAGATAATGTTTCTTAGACACATTTGAAATCAGTAGTAATCAGTTATTGACTGTGTTCATAATTTTTATATGTTGAATAAAGTTCACAGGTAAATCAAGCTAAAGATTTAAATATTCTAAAGGGCATTTTTTATTTCTGATGTTAAATTATTGGTAGTACATAGAGATGCCCATTAGGTATGAAAATGTTATAACTCAATATTATAGTCTGTATTGTTAAACATGTTACTTATGTACTATAAATAATATTGAATCATTCCACTAATCTTGGTAATTGCTTCATAGGAAAAGATGGACATGACAGAGACATTCAAACCAAAGAAGTTTCAGTTGGTACAAGAAGGATTTAATCCACTGAAAACTTCTGATCCACTGTACTTCATGGACAACTTGAAAAAAGCTTACGTTCCATTGACCAAAGAGCTTTATGATCAAATAATGCTAGGTGAGATCAGACTTTAAGATTTTTTTTTCTGTGACATTTTCATATGCTTCCTTAGGAGAGGTGAGGGGAGAGGCTAGGACTGTCGGTATGAAATTGAGGAAAGGAACTGATGCTTATTAAGCACGTGCTGTATTTTCTTATGATGTAACAGCTTTTCTTTAATTAAGAACTTTAATTTGTTTTAATAACAAACTTCCGTTGGTTATCCTTTTTACCTGTTTGGGGATTCGGTGCGTAACTAAATATTTGCCTTAGTCAAAAAACTTTTAAATAATCAATTAGGGGGTAATGTTTAGATACTTAATAAAAATATACTTTTTAATAAAGTTTCTAGTTTTGAATACATGGTTAAATTTTACTGAAATATTTAATTTTTATATGCCCTGTTCTGTAATTCAATAAAATCATCTTCATTAATATGTGTTTTGAGGTTCTGTTCCGATGTTTTTAATTGTAAACTTCCAGTCAAAGAAAACTGACTGACTAAACACATGCACTTCTATCTCCCTTATCTTAAACAAACATTAAAATGGTAGAAGAAATATAAAACTATGAAACTACAAAGCAGGAGAACTAGTAAGCCCAAAGGATTTAGGAATTTTTCAAGATATATAAATGGGATCAAATTCACAATAAAATCCAGTAGAGCTATAGAAACCACGAATAATACTTGGAAAGACTAGACTAGGATATAATAGGCATTAACACCAAGGTCAGAGTCAGAAAGGGCTTTGAGGGTGACAGGCCTATGAGTGGCTAACTGGGAATGTGTCACAAGGGTCGCGTAATGAGCACAATTGTACTTACCGCGATCTGGAAGCACCAGGCTCCCGTGTTTGCTTCAAGCTGAAACCATGCAAATAACTCCCCTAACAACGTAAGCTATCTTCCATAGTGGGGGGGTTTTAATTATTTATTCGTTAGCAAATACGCACCACACATCTGAGAAGTACATTCAGAGGCCCTAGAATAGGAAAGAATTTGGCATGTTGGATAAACAGAACAGAGACTAATACTCCCAGTGGCTTGAGCACAGTAAACGCAGACAAGAAAATGACTAGAAAATGAACTTGTAGGCAAAGTGTTTGGATTTTATTTAAAATGCAGTGAGATGCGATGGAAATAGTTTAATCATGAAAGAGACACTATTAGAAAGATTACGCCAAGCGCTATGTAGGAATCAGGTTAGGAAATGAGGCAAACGTGGAAATAAAGTAGTTAGAACTACATGTTTTGGTGAGTTTTATGGTTTTGTGTCAACTTTGGTAGGCTATGGTGTGCAACCGTTTGGGCAAGCACTAGTGTAGGTGTGAATGTATGTCACAGATGTGATTAAATTTACAATCAGTTAATATTAAGAGATGTGGGTGGGCCTCACCCAATCAGGTGAAGGCCTTAAAAGAAAAATCAAGTTTCCTAGAAAAAGAATTCTGCCTCAAGACTGTACTGCAGAAATCCTGCTTAAGTTTCCAGACTGCCAACCTGCCCTAGAAATTTCTGACTTGCCAGTCCTTAGGATCACATGAGTCAATTACTTTAAAGATAGGTATATGATACATATCTAGATATAAATCTGTATATATTTATACAGATTTATATCTAGATATATAAGATATAGATAAATCTGTATATATTTATATATATTATTAAAAATCTGTATATAAATCTGTATATATTTATATCTAGATATGTATCTATATATCTATATCGATGTGTGTGTGTGTATTCATATCTAATTGACTCTGTTCCTTGGGAGAACCCTGACTGATACACTATTACTGTGGTACACGCAAGAGATAAAATTGGAGTGGTGATAAAAGAAAAGTATACAGATTCAAGATATAGTCTTTATGTATAACTGACTAGATTTAAGGATTGATTGAATAAGGAGTTAAGGGAAAGGGAGTGAATTACCTCCTAGGTTTCTATTTAAACAACTAGGTGAATAGTGATTTTATTTACTGAAATGAAGGTAACTGGGGAGCAATAAGCATTTGGGTGGTGAGAATATTGGGAATGAGTTCTGTCTTGTCCAAGTTAACGTTGAGATATCCACAAATAGCCAAGTATATACATGAAGTTATGAATATGCGATTCAGTGAGTGGTCTGAGTTAGAGATTTAGGGATTTGGGGGATTACCGCATAAATATGATACTTAGAGTTAAGAAGTTTGAGGAGAGCTCTTAGTAGCAGAATGAAAGATGACCAGTGATGAGCCCAGACTGCCTAGGACCAATGTGTGAGGAAAACTGCAGTTGGAGCTCAGGTACAAGGAGAAACATGGGGTGATCAGAGAAGTAGGAGGTAAATGAACACTACAGTGTCACAGACCTATTAAGGGAACAGTCAGTAGTGTAGAATGATGCCGGTTGATCTACAAAGATAATGTTAGAAAGAAGGTGTTACATGGGTTTGTCAAAATGGATGTCAGCAAGAGTAGTTGTTGACTGGTGGGAGGCGGCAAGAGAGATTCAAATAGGTTGAAGAGTGAATGGTAGGTGAGGAAGTGGAGGTAAGTCTCTTATGAAACTTTGCATTAAACAGGAACAGAAATAAAGACCTCGAGGGGTATGTGGAGTCAAGAGGGAGTGAATATATTTTTTTTTATATTTTGTTTTAAGTAAACCATCTTGATTGAAATAAAGCAATATATAAATAAGACAAGATGAAGAGATACATTGGTAAGTCTTTGTTGCATCCAAACTGTCCCCCACCCTTGGTATACACTTTTTTATTTCACTCATTTCTGATAAAAACTTTCAGTCTTTATGAAGATATAGTAAATACGAATACATATTCTTGTTTCTGTGCCCATTTTAAGCATATAAAATGCTGATGTTTTCCATTTAATAATGCATATGGAAGACCTTTCCAAATTAGTATGTGGAGAGCTTTCTTGCTTTTATAGTAGTTTTTGGCGCACACATCACACTTTAGGCAACCACCTATTAATGTGCTCTTGGATCATTCCCAAAATTGTGCTACTACAGATAGTGCCCCAATCAATGACCTTGTAAACGCTCCTTCTATAAATGTGCATCCGTTGAATAAATTCCCAGAAATGAGATGGCTGGGCCATGTTTTTATAATGTAGATAGATATTGCTAAACTGATTTTTGTGGGGTTAAATAATTTTACATTCCTATCAGCAATATACAAGTGCCTGTTTCCCTATTCCTTTGCCAACTGTTGTGAAACTTTTGAATTTCACCGACCTGGTAAGTGAAAAATAGAAGCTAAGTATGTATTTCTCTTATTACAAGTAAAATTGGACATTTTTATACACTTGAATTATTTTCTCTGTGAACTGTTTGCCTATTACCATTGTCTACTTTTTCTGTTGTTTACCTTTGCTAAGAGACCTTTATTTAAGAGGTTATCCCTTATCTGTGATGTGAGTTGTAGATACTCCCTCCCCTGCTTTTTCATTTGTTATTGTAGTTTTTTTCCCTCAAGCAGTATTTTTCCTTCTCTCTTACCTCTGCCCCTCCTCCTCTCCATGTTGTTCTCTGTCTCTTCCTTCCTTCCTTTTTCCTTTCCTTTCCTTTCCTTCCTTCCCTCATCTTATGTAATCAGATATTTTCATCTTTCCCCTTTGGTTTGTGAATTTTGAGTTAAGCTGGAAAAGCTTTTGCCTCTTTGATATGATAAAGAAATTGGTTTATATTTTCTTTCAGTGTTTTTATGGGGGTTTTTTAACATTAAAATATTTCATGTAGTGTGTCATATTAATTTAACTTTATCTTGTCTGGGTGGTAATCTGTTATCTGAAGACTATTTAATTAAAATTTTACCTTGTCCTATTGATGTCACTTTTATTGTATACTGAATTTTTACCTTTGTTTTAACCCTCTGATCATTTTCCATTGGTGTATCTGTCTACTAATGAGCCAGTAACACTGTTTTAATTGCTGAGAGTTTATCGTATGTTTTAACCTTATGGCTCTTCCTTTTTCAAAGTTATCTTAGATATTTTTGCCTATTTATTTTTCCACACAAATTTTAAAATCATCTTACCTAGTTCTAGGAAAGGGAAGTATTTTTAAGTATAGAAAATAACAAATCATATTTACATGCTGAGGAAAATAATCTAGTAGAGAGGAGAGGTTAAATGCAACAGAGAAAAAGGAATAATCGGGAATGATTCTTAAGAGGGGGAGAAAACACGAGTTCCAGACATAGATAATAGGCATGGCTTTTGATCGTTAAAGGGACATTCATTCTATGGCAAGAGAAATGAAGATAGTTGGCATATACACTTACATAGCTTGAGTGCTCTGAAAATGACAGAGTTCCCATCTGATGACTTGTATATTCTCAAGTAAGTATGAGGAGAGCCAGTAGCTGAATGTAGTGGGGTGGATGAGGAATGGAAGATTGGAAAGGCATGGAAAAGTTATGATACAGTGAAGGAAAAACTGAGCAATCAATTGTAAATTGGTATTGACTGATGATATAAATTGGAAAGAGAAGAAAGCTGTAAGCCCCTTGTAGTCTTCAGAGGCTGAGGTGAAGACACCAAGATATGAGGATGTTAAAGCAAGAGCAGAAGGCGATGATGCACAGTAGAGAAGGGACCAGGAGGTACAGAGCACAACCTCTTCACCGCAATATTTAGGGTGTATGAGAGTTTACAGCCTCCACTCCAGTGGACCAAAGGGAAAAATGGTTCCCTCCAGGGAGAGTCAGGTTTCCAATAAGACAAATATTGGAAGGATGGGTTTGATAAGACATTGAGGGTTTATAGGGAATTTGGTATTCACATATCCAGGTTCCAAGAGGGCCAAGAGGAACGCCTGGGCAACAGGGACAGTTGAAGAATAAAAAACCCGACTATAATACACAGCCAGAATTCAGAATCCTGGGATGGTTGTTAAAAATGCAAGTTCCCAGGTCTTACATCCAGAGTTTCTGAATCAGTAGAGCTGGGTAGCACCTGAGAATCTGAATATTAAAATCCACACAAGTTATTGTTAGGCACTCTGGCCCAGAGAACCATTTGTCTGTCTCTAGTGGGAGTGAGAGGACTAAGGTAATAATGGCTTCCTGCGGTAATTTGGTGGGGAGGAGGAGCCATTCGCACCTTCGACCCTTTCACCTCACTATTGAAATGGGACAGGGTACACAGATGGTAATCATACAACTATGCTTCTATCTCTAGAAGGATCTGAGTCAAGTAGTGTGCATAGATTAAATGTCAGTTAGGGACTTCTGGCCAAGGTGGCAGTGTAGATAGACATGGCTCGCCTCTTCGCACAACCACCTCAAAGTTACAACTGAAATATAGAACAACCATCACTCAGAACCACCAGAAATCAAGTTAAATGGAAGTCTGACAACTACGGAATTAAAGAAACCACATCCACCCAGACTGGTAGGAGGGACGCAGACAAGGAACAGGCTGGTCCCTCACCCACGTGTAGTGGATAAAAATTCGGGAGGGGTATCTCAGGAGCAAGGAGTCCCAGCCCCACACCAGGCCCCCAGCCCAGGGTTCCAGTGCCAGGAAGGTAAGTCCCCACAACTTCTGGCTGTAAAAACCAGCAGGGATTGAGTCAGTGGAAGAAACGTCTAGAGCCCCAAGCAGTTCCTCTTAAAGAACCCACACATGGACTCATCTACTCAGACTCACTCCCTCTGAGCTCCAGCATCACCGGGTAGCAGCTTGAAAGGCACCAGTGGCATACTGGGAGAGGCTAAAAGTGTTTGGCATCTGAGCGAGCAGAGGCCATTGTCCCTTTTCTGAGCCCTACCCCCACAGAACCATAGAGCCAGCAGGCTTGTGCCATATCTGAGACTCCATCAAGCTGGTTAATACTGTTTGACCTGCCATGCAGATCCCCAAACTCCGCCCCACCCAACTTACCGGGGCACCCAAGCTGTATTTCCATACGAATGGCTGGTCTTGGCTCATACTACACAACTTCCTTAATCCTCTGAAACAAGCAACAGCTGGCCTCGGTGAGCCCCAGGCCTGACACTAGCAGCAGCCAGCCCAGATTTACAGCTTGGCTTTGCCTGGGAATCCCCAAGCCCAGCACAAGTAGCAGCCATCTCAGATTGCTTTATAGCTCAGCAAGGATGGCCCAGGGCAAAACACAGGTTGGGGCTTATCTTGGCCTTCACCACCTGGGAAACCCCAAGGCTAGCACACCCAGTGGGCAGCTAGAGACCACGACCACCACCCTGCCCCTGAACAGCTGATCCTCCACAAAGGGTGGAGGTTGGTGATAAGTGGTCACAACCAGTCCTTGCAGCTGAGTGGCCTGGGTAAATCCCTCCCATTGATCTGCCTGCCGACAGCAACCAAGGCTCAACTACAACAGGAGGGTGTACTCAGCCCAGCTTAGGTGATAGGGAAGGCTGTGCCACTGCACCCTACAGGACACCTACTGCATTAGACCACACTACCAAGACACAGAGTCATAGCAGCTCTACCTAATACATAGAAACACACGCAGGGAGGCTGCCAAAACAAGGAAACGAAGAAACATGACCCAAATGGAAGAAAAGATCAAACTCTAGAAAAAGAGCTAAATGAAATGAAGATAAGCAATCTATCAGATGCAAAGCTCAAAACACTGGTTATAAGGATGTCGAAGGAACTTAGTGAGGACCTCAACAGCATAAAAAAGATCCAGTCAGAAACAAAGGATACACAAACTGAAATAAAGAACAATTTACAGGGAAACAACAGTAGAGTGGGTGAAGTCAAGAATCAAATCCATGATTTGGTACATAAGGAAGCAAAAAACAACCCATCAAAGCAATAAGAAGAAAAAAGAATCCAAAAAAATAAAAAGAGGCTAGTGGAAGCAGCCTGCGGGACAACTTTAAGCAATTCAGCATTTGCATGATAGGGGTGCCAGAAGGAGAAGAGAAAGAGCAAGAAATTAGAAATCTTTTGAAAAAAATAAAGAAAATTTCACCCTAATTTGGTGAAGGAAATAGACATGCAAGTCCAGGAAGCAGAGTCCCAAACGAATGGATGCAAAAAGGCCCACCCTAAGATATATCATAATTAAAATGCCAAAGATTAAAGATAAAGAGATGGGGTGGGGGTGTGTGGGATTATGGGTGAGAGGTGAAGGGATTAAGAAGTACAAATAGGTAGTTACAGAATAACCATGGGGATGTAAAGTACATGTTAGGAAAGGGAGTAGCCAAAGAACTTATATGTATGATCCGTGGACATGACCAAGGGTGCGGGCATTGCTGGGTGGAGGGGGGCAAAGGGAGAAAAATCAGGACAACTGTAATAGCATAATCAATAAAATATAATTTTTTTAAAAGTTTATGAATGGTACATTATTTATGATACACATTAAAATAATTCCCTACCCTATTTAAATCCAAAAAGAGGATATACTTGAAGATATTATGACCTAATTGTGTGCTATATGAAAACATGAAAAGGCATTTAGGTCAAGTGGAGTTTTGTAGAAAGATAATTTTCTAGCAAAAACACAAGTATTACTTTTAGTAACAATATAAAAATAACAACGTAAAAAAAAGACAGAAAGAAAACTCCCTCTCATACTGTTTGGCAGCATCTGATGTTTACAATTGAAACTCTTCAATAAAAAGGGGAGAGGATGATGAGGGCAAGTTCTGTTTTGTTTGTTCATTTTTACTTTTTCCTGAGGTAAAATTTTGCAAGCACCATATGACTGGAAGAGAATAGGTTGTAAAAATATGAGTCAGTTCTTTTCTTCTCCAGCACATTTCATTCCTCATAGCATTTTAAAAAATATAAAATTTAACATATCAAGAAAATTACAATAAATAAAACTGCACATACATTTCAAAACTGGTTAATTAAGTAACATCTTTTCCTCTCTCACCTGAGCTTCTATTCTAGCCTGAATTTAACTCCTCAATGCTATTCCCTCCCCAGTAGAGCCATTTTCACCTGACAACTCATCTAACTTCAAGAATTTCATATAATTAAGAGCTTCCTCTCCAAATATCTACTCTCACATTTGTCCTTTTCCTTGTCCTTATGAGTTTGAGACTAAGACTCGGCATTGTATCCATCTCCTAGTTATCCCAGTAACCACCCTTTCACCTCTCTCCCTTCCCTCCACACCACCCTCTCAACTAACTAGGACAAGAGGCATTCATGATCTCAAAATTGGCCTGTTAATTATAGCAGAACACAGAACAAAGAAGCCAGTACTTAGCTTCTGAGCTTCAGAAATGTATGTTGCAAAGTCAGTCAGAACCACTGTTTATTCTTGCTGAAAATAATATTCAAGTTTTCCAGACTGGAAGGTGGGTGGGGGGCAGATACAAAAGGGTTAGTATTGGTATGATTCCCAGAGCGTGGGCTCTGTGCCCTGGCTAATGTCTGAGACCAAATACCAGGAAAGAGAAGAACAATAAAAACCCTAATAGAAACCTGATGGGGGGTCTGAACACCAGTTCAAGTAAAGCCCTGGGGGGCACAAGACCTAAAGGACCCCTTTATCCAACATAGTGTGTGGCTAGGAATTGCCTGTTTCATGTCTAGGCAAAAAGGGTCTGAGATAGCCTGAGAGAATTCTTCTCGTGCCAGCAGGGCTTGGGAGCACAGCCAAGTATTTTTCCAAGCCTTTTGGAGGGGCGCCATAATAATGGAAGAACTGGACTGAAAACCTTTGACCTTGGGGAGGACGAAGACTCAGCTGCCACTGATGTGCCACTGGTCTGATCTCAAGACCAGATGGGCTAATGGGATGACGGGCAAGTCAGCAGATGCCAGCACGAAGTGATGAAAGTGACTGAAGACTGCTGTCATTTCCGTGCACCTGAGTTTGTGACCTGATACATTCACCAGTCATCACTCATGTTTGCTATCTTCTGCAACATTTAGTTTGTTGCAGGAGAGGAATGAATTACTTCTTTGTCATAAAACTTTTAACACAAATAGCATCTTCCTATATATGTATCAATTCAGGATTTTAATAATATGTGTGCATGTGAAATATAATCATGAAATAGGGATTTGAGTCTGTGGAGAAGGTCGAGATCATTTAGAGTATTATCTACATAATTTGTTTAAAATTTTTTTATAAATCCCCTTCATTACCCTTATTGCAGTTTAAAATTGTGATATATTAAAAGTTTGGTTAAAAATAATAATAGAACATAAATTCTATAAATGATTAAAGTTCATGAGAAATGTTCAAGAGGGATATAAGCAAAATTAAAAGAAAAAATAAACAATTTTCAAATGTTGCAGATGGTGATATTTGAAAGAAGCTTATTTAAAACCTTAATATGCATGACGTAGACTTAAATAGTAATAAATAATTTTAAATGAGTTCTTTGCTAATAAATCTGTGTGATCAGATAACAATAATTCATTAAAAAATTGCTGTGCAAAGATTTTATTGAGTTTAAAGGTTAGGCTTTTTTCTATAAATGCAATCATTTTTTATCCAGGTTATATGACCCTAATTGTTTTTTCAAATGAGGAAATAGTAAGAGTACAAAGTGGAAAGTATCTCCATTGTCTAGCACAGCACCTGGCACACAAATGCTTTAAAAATAATCTCTTTTGAAATGAATGAATGTTATCTTATTTTCTAAATATTATACTACTATTAATTCAGCTTAAAATCTCATGATCTTAAAAACTCATATAGAACATGGAGTTAACTAAAAAAAGTAGCCCTTTATTTTTGACAATATTTCTGTGAAATTATGTCTTCCTATTGCTTTTAAGGCAAACTAATTTGTTTTTTCTTTTTTCAGTTGGTCTCAAGTTATGGGATCATTTGACCGTGTTTTCATAGTACGCAAGTTTTACATTAGAGGACTAGAAGCAGCATTATTATCACGTGGGTATAAATATCTAATTTTAGAAGTTTTTTACATTCATGGAGTGACTATTAGGGTCCTACCAAATGTTAGAGGTAAGTTTAACATGCTTAACTGACAGCCACAGATTATTCATTTTATTTGACTGGTGTCAAAATTAATGATAATCAACCAAGAGCTAGTGTTAAGTGTTAGAGAGGTAATAATAATAATAACATGGATGTTGTGGTAGACAGATTGATGTCTCTTACGCATACCCTGTCTATGTCCCAGGTCCCAGAACCTGTCACTATGTTCCCTTAAATACAGTAGAGATTTTGTCAATATATAAGTCAAAAGTACTGAGATGGGAAGGTCATCTCAGATTATCCAGGTGGACCCAAAGAACTAACAAGAGCCCTTATAAAGGGAAAGAGGGGAGCAGGAGACTCGGAACGAAAGCCAGAATCATGAGGAGAGAGGCAGGGAGACGTGAAGAAGCGAGGCTGCTGACTTTGAGGATGGAGGCAGGTGCCACTGGCCGGAGAAAGCAAGTGGCCTCTAGGTTCTGGAAAAGGCAAGAAAACAGATTCTCTCCTGAGCCGCCAGAGGAATGCAGTTCTGCTGACACTCTGATCTTAGGATTTCTGACCCCCGGAGCCGTGAGACAGTAAGTGCGTGTTATTTAAAGTCACAGAGTTTGTGGTGATTTGTCACAACAGCTAAAACTAATATAGATGCCAAGTTCTAGGACAGAGAAAAAATGAATAATGACAGAGACTATATCTGGTCAATAGAAGCCCACCCCATCCTGATTCTGAAATCCTCTCGGAAGTAACTCTTCACATGATAACATAGTGAACTGCTCTTTCATCAGGAAGGGGTCAGCCTGAAGCACTGAGAGCAAGAGGTTCTGAATTGGGAGAACATAGATCCCTTGGGAGATCTCTACCTGCTCTCCCAACACATCATTTACATTTACCTGGGAAAAGTGTCCATAGCTTTTCCTTGATTTCTCAAAGTCAGTCCAGGACCTAAGAAACTTAAGAACTACTCAATTAGAACAATGGTTTATTGTTTAGGTAATTTTATTAAATAATCTTTTAAATTGCTGATTGTTGTTAAAATCGCAGTCGTCTGAGAATATGAAAGAAATGATGCTGCGGTGACTGTGGATGAGTTCTTTCTAACCTGCTCAGGGGTCCAAGTCGATCACACGTCACAAATGGGGGATGCTGTCATGTACGCTCGTTCACCTGGCTCCTATAGGTGTTGTGTCGGCAACCAGAGGACTTCTGGGTTTTCCATCAGGCACATTGATGTCTATGTAACTTAGTGTGTTCTCACTTAATTCTCACAAGAATCCCCTAGGGGTCAGAAAGAGTCTCTTGAAGCACATGATTAATCAGGAGTGATCTGGGATTTCAATGCAGGCCTGAATTTTCATGTCCTGGGAAGCAGTGCCGTGCAGGAAGAAGGGATCAGGGCTTCTCAGATACCACACAAGGAAGGCATTTTGAGCGACTACCTGTGCAAGGCAGTGGTTCTCCGGCCTGATGCTGGACCAGCAGTGTCCGCATGACCCGAGAACTTGAGAGAAATGCAATTCTCCAACTCTACTCCAGACCTTCTGAAACAAACCCTGGAGTCCATCTGTGTTTTACCAAGACCTCCAGGAGTTTCTAATGCCAACGTTTGAGAATCGTTGAGCTAAAGTATAAAATCCAGTCTGCCTGCGGCGCATTTTGAATTGATTTTTGTATTCAAGAAACAATATTCAAAATCTTTTGTCTGATTAGAGGCAGTTAGTTTTCCAGGATGGGAAGGGAGATAGGGGAGAAAAAGAAGGAAAGCAAAGCAGATTAACAGGAAAAGGAGAAATTAATCTGACTTTTTTCTGTGTTTTTCCCTTTTCTCTCCTTTAAAAAAAAATGCTAATAGAAACTTTCCTGATCACTTTTGGTTGCAAAGAACTTCTTTCTAGGGCACTGACTCTTCTCCTAGGAACCACTAGGAAACTGAGAATGTTTCCAGGGCTTTATGAGCCTCGCAGGCATTTTTCCTGTGATTAGATTTTTATCATCAGGTCAAGAGTTCAGCCTCAGCTAATTTCCTGTTGCCTGAATAGCTAAGCTTATAATATCAAGCATATCAAGGTCAAATTACATTAAAGCAAAATGCACTGGCTGCTAGTGGCCCAGGGCAAACACCAATGAACACGGTAATGTGATTTTAAATTATTTTTAGCTATCCTAACTTGACATATTCACTCAACTCTAGTATGACCTTTCTTAGTTTTAGTGTTTAACCAGATGTGCCTAAATCTAGGATCACCATGTGACAGACACTGAACAGGAAATGATGCTGTAACAATAGGTAGAAACCAGGCAAATAAGGACATATGATCGCTATTTAAATCCCAAAGACCAATATAAATAGACAAGATTACCAGGTACAATGAATTTTAGTGAATGCTTCAAAACCCTTTTCTCAGCTCTTATTTTGCATCATATTTTTAGTCATATCTTACTCTTTGTCTCCTGCCATCTCAAATGTTCACCTTATCCTGACCACTGTCTTTGCAGCCTAAGGGTGGACGTACTGATGAGAATGTAGCCTTTGTGGAATCAGCAACTACTTTCTAGCCCATAATCGTCATTCAAACTTAGTCTTGCACACAAGATTCTTTTAAAATTGTCTTGTTGGATTTGTTTGCAATACAATTTCTTCTTTGAGTCATCATTATGTGGATGACTATTACAAATCATTTTATTTTTCTTAATTATAACATTTGTATTAAAATCAGCATCCACTGAGTTTTTAGAGTTTTCAGCAACTAATCAATATATCTTGCATTGTCCAGGTCTGATCATAAATCATCTGTACAGCTAACCACCTACAAACATATGCATATCTATATCTTCTTTAGTCGACTTTGCCTACACTCAGATGTTAAAAATGTCCTGCTTTATGGCCGACCACCTCCCGTTACTTTCCATCAAGACTTCTCTTTCTCATTTGGTATTTTCTCCATCAGTTATACACTTCTTCTCCTGTATTTATCCTACCAGTCCTCTGGGTGTTTCTTGGTCCCTAAGTTTACCACTTCTGGTGGAAAAGAAAAAACAGAAAAAAACCTTTCCTTGACCTTGCATCCTTTTATAGCTACAGCTACATCTCACAATAGCCCAGATTCTTGCAAGTTTGCTATGTCCTTGTTATTTCCACTTCCTTTGCATCTTAACTCACTTAAATCTTATTTTTGATACCATCATGTCAAAATTGCTCTCTAAAAGTCCTTAATGACCAACATATTGTTAAATCCAATGGCTTTTCAGTATTTCCTGTTTAGATTCACAGACTTTATTTGACATCTTTGAGAACTTATTTCTTCTTTCAACTCTCAAATCTCTTGACTTGTAGGATATTATTTTCTCTGGGTTCTCTTCTATTTACCTCAAAGTGCTTTGCCCCTCTTTTTCAACTCATTTATTAAATATTGATGTATCTCAGGATTCCAACCTACTGCATATCTTCTGATCGTAGTAAACTGCACCGTTACCCATTCATACAGTTACTCAAGTCAGAAACTTTTGTCTGATTAGAGGCAGAAATTGATCCTTGGCTTCTCACATGATAAGATCTTAAAATATATCTTAAATATCTCCCTGCATTGATTACCCTTCCCCCATACCTTTCTCTACCTTGCTAATTCATATTCATTATTCAACAGTCACCAGAAACTTGATCATTACCAGGAAATCTTTCCTTACTCTATAAGCACTTTCTGAACAGAATTGCATTAAGCAAAGCTTGAAGTATTAAAATAAAGTAAAGTCTGTCTCTTGCAAACTAACCACACATTTCCCATTCACACTATGAAAAGCAAAGGAAAGCCTTCAAGTTATTTAAGACTCACTCCCAGTTATGGACTCATGGTAGCTGTCTCTTACAGCCTGTTAACTGGCCATGTCACCTGGCTTGTTCTCATTGTTAAGAATAGCCAAGCATAAAGCTATGAGACTGACGTGGGAGAGATCATCACATGAGCCCCCAGTTCAACATAAGTTGCATGCTGGAAGAACTGTCAGCTATTCTAGAACAGCTTCAGAGAGCCATAGTAGATCATAGGGAAGCTGAGAAGTGAAATTTGTCTTCTGTGCATATCTACCTATATTTCTGTTTTCCTTTCAGCTTCATGGTCCTTCTATTTCTCTGTGTCTCCCACATTATAGATATGTGGGATCCACTTGCTCCTTATCCCTAAGATTATATTTATCATTATGATATTTTTCCTTAGCATCAGCTAGGCTACAGGAAGTAGATGTTAAACATGCTTACATAAAACTTATGTTCATTTGCATATTGATGGAATGGGACTCTGGGGCAATGTATACAACAAACCCATTAAATCTTTGGTTTACAAATAATAAATATAATATTAGTGATCGACTTCAGAGGTTCTCTGACTTTTAATGTGATCTGTATGTAGTCTTTGTTAAAACCCTTATGTTTAATAAATTTTTAAAAATTAAGAAGACATTTTAACTAGATTAGAAGGTAAAATGATAGCCCTTATGCATGTAAACAATAATGAGTGGAATTACTAGTTATTAAGATCCCTCTTCCCACTGAGAACAACTAGAAAACCTGAATAAAATATGTTATTAAAAACTTATTTGAAGTGACCAGGATCCTAACAAAGTAATAAAGAATTATTGAATTAGAAGACAGGAATGCAGAAAATTGAGCGTTGACAGAAATACAGAAAAATGAGTATTCCTGTGGGACTGATTTGGCCCAGGGGTCTTTGATCAACGCAGAAGTGGTGGCAGGGAAGCTGGAAAACACTTCTGAAAGAATTTGGGGGAAATGGGGACAAAAATTGCACTCCAGAGCCCACCAGTCGCAGGCACCCTTAGAAACCCACAATGCTTTAGGGCTCAGAAAATTGCATTTTAAGAATTAGGTTAAACTGAGATCAGTTCTTGCAGAGACAGCAGAATAGCTTGGAGGCACCTGAGAAATTTGGAAAAATCTCAGTCCTAGCACTTAGCACATTTACATTTAATGTAACTAGTAACAATAGTGTTTGAGTTAAAACCTATAATCTTGCGACTTGCTGTCTGTATATTCTGCCTATTGTTGTTACTTTCTCTACTTTTGTGACTTCTTTAACCACCTTCCCCTTCATTTGCCTCTAACTTAAATTTTATCTTGATTGCAATTTGAGTTTCTTTTTTTTTAGTATATTTTATTGATTATTCTATTACAATTGCCCCATTTTTTCCTCCCCTTTATTTGCCTCTGCCCTGCATCCCCCTTCCCACCAGCATCACCCCCTCACCTTAGTTCATGTGCATTGGTCATGCATATAAGTTCTTTGGCTTGTCCATTTCCTGTACTATTCTTAACTTCCCCCTGTCTATTTTGTATCTACCATTTATGCTTCTTATTCCCTGTACATTTTCTCCCACTCCCCACCCTCCCCATTCCCATTGATAACGCTCCATGTGATCTCCATTTCTGTGATTCTATTCCTGTTCTAGTTGTTTGCTTAGTTTGTTTTTGTTTTTAGGTTCAGCTGTTGATACTTGTGAGTTTGTTGTCATTTTACTGCTCATAAAAGAGCAGTAGGTATACACCAGGGCAGGTTTATGTATGTTCTAGGACCCTGAGGGCTCCTCCAAGGAACTCTCCTTTGAGGCTGGGAGTTTCTCCTGCTGTGGCAACCCCCACAGCTTTTTACAGCCAGAGGTTTTGAGGCTTTCTTTTTCCTGGCTGGAACCCTGGGTTGTGCAGTCTGTCTCACTTCCCTGTTGTTCTCCCGGTTTATCCACATGCAAATGTGGGACTGCCTACTACCATTTCACAAAGCTGGTCCTCTAGCCACCACCTTGCAGTATCCCCTCTGCCCCAGCCTCCCATCTCCACCCCTCCTACCAGTCTGGATGAATGTTTCTTCTTTAACTCCTTGGTTGTTGGGCTTCCATACAGTTCAATTTTCTTGAAGTTTCAGTTTCTTGAATCTATGGATCAAGAGTTTTGGGAAATTCTTAGCTGTTATCTCTTCAGATATTTCTTTTGTCTATTTTTTCCCCTTCTGGGACTTTAATTAAATATATGTTAGACATTCTGGAAATATACAATTTACTTAAACTGTTACAAGACAAAATGATAAATCTGAATATTCTATTAAATAAATCCAATTTGTAATTAAAGATTTATTTTACATCTAAAATAATTAAGATGTTATCATAGTGTCACAAAAATAAAAAAGTAGAACAAAGAAGAGATTAGGGAAGTCAGAAACATACCTGCGCAGGTATATTTTGTTGATGAAAAAAGTAGCACTGGAAAGTGGTGGGAAAATACAACTGATTTCAAAATATTATGTTCTGGAAACTGGATATCTATGTGGGAAAACAATGAAATTGTTTCAACATCATGCTACAAACAAAAATCAATTACAAATTGATTATCGATATAAATAGGAAAGTAAAAACAAAGTTTTTAGAAGATGAGAGAATATGAACTCAGGATATGAAAAATTTTTTTAAAAACTAAAACACTAGCTATAAAGAAAATTAGTATTTCTAATGAAAATTAAGACCCATGTTTTTCAAAATTCATCACAGAGTATGAGAAAACATTTGTGTCTGTATGCCCACAGACACACACAGAGTACTCACTTTTTATTGAATAAATACACATTAAATAAATGTCTAGAATAGCAAAAACTCTACATTAATTAAAAAATTTTATTTTTGCATTTCATCCCCTATATGAATGAATATTTATATTGTAATCATGATATACATGTAATTTTTAATTAATATAAATTTATTTTAACATAAATATATTTCAATTTACTACATTCTCTATTTTTAAAGTCTTCCTAGGTATAAATAAGGTATTTATGCATAATAAAATTTGGATCTAATATATATTATTATATTAAAGAGAAGGAACTTATTCTGGTACAAAAAAGAAGTATGGCATAAGTGAATAACACATGAAAAATACTCAAAAAATTAGTTTTCACCACTTTCTATGTTTTATGGTTTCTATTACAAACAATTAAAAAGATTAAAGCAAGCAAAGTATAAGAAAAGCTTTCAGATTGAAGAGTTTGTGATGAATTTAATGAAATTAAAATTCCTCTGAATTGAATCCTTTATGTTTAAATTAAAATCCAATGACATATTTCACAGACCTAGAACAAATATTTCAAATATTTATATGGAACCACAAAAGGCCCTGCATAGCAACAGAGATTCCTGATAAAGAAGAACAAAGTTGGAGGACTCACACTACCTGATATCAAACTATACTATAAGGCCATAGTAATCAAAACAGTGTGGAACTTGCATAAAAACAGACTCATAGATCAATGGAATAGAATAGAGAGCCCAGAAATAAACCCACACCTTTATAGTCAATTAATATGCAACAGAGGAAGCAAGCAGATATAACAGGCTGAAGATAGTTTATTCGATAAATGATGTTGGGAAAATTGGACAGACAAGTGAAGAAAAATGAAACTAGACCACCTTCTTACACCACACATGAGAATAAATTCAAAATGGATTAAAGGCTTAAATATTAGACCCAAAACAGTAAAAAATCCAGAAGAAAACATAGGCAGTAAAATCTCTGACATTGCTCGAACAATATTTTACCTATCTCCCCGAGCAAAGGAAACAGAAAAAAAAATAAACAAATAGGACTACATCAAACTAAAGAGTTTTTGCACAGTAAAGGAAACCATCAACAAAATAAAAAGACAACCCACCGAATGGAAGAACGTATTTGCCAATACATCTAATAAGGTGTTAATATCCAAAATTTATTTCAAAACTTATACAATTCAACACCAAGAAAACAAACAATCCAGTTAAAAAATGGGCAAAGGACCTGAATAAACACTTCTCCAAAGAGGACAAACAGATCGCCAATAGACATATGAAAAGATGCTCAATATCACTAATCATCAGAGAGAGCAAGTACGTCCACAATGAGATATCCCCTCACACCTTTCAGAATGGTTATCATCAATAAATCAAAAAACAAGTGCTGGAAAGAATGCGGGGAAAGGGGAACCCTTTTGCACAGTTGGTGGGAATGCAGACTGGTGCAGCCACTGTGGAAAACAGTACAGCAATACCTCAAAAAATTAAAAATAGACCTACCTTTTGTCCCAGCAATCCCACTTCTGGGACTACATCTAAAGAAGCCTGAAACACTAATTCAAAAGAACATAAGCACCCCTATGTTTATTGTAGCATTATTTGAAATCACCAAGATATCAAATCAGCTCAAGTGTCCATCAGTGAATGAGTGGATAAAACAACTATGGGACATTTACACAATGGAATACTTCTTGGTCATAAAAAGAAGAAATTTTTACCCTTTGTGATAGCATGGTTGGGCCAGGAGAACATTATGCTAAGTGAAATAAATCAGTCAGAGAAAGTCGAATACCATATGATTTCACTCATGTGGAATCTAATGTACAAACTGAACTAACAAAAAAAATATGAGACAGACTCATAGATGGAGAGCAGGATGACAGCTTGGCAGGGGAGGGTAGGAGGTGGAGGGATGTAGCAAAAGGAAAAAAAGACTCATGGATGCGGATAACAGAGTGGTGATTGTGGGGGGAGGGAGAGAAAACGGTATAAGGGGGCTAAATGGCAATGGAAAAAATACAATAAAAAATTAACTAATTAATTAAATTTACCCCATCTTGTTTAGAAAGTAGAAGAGTCAGCCTGTAATCATAAAATAACAGAAACATTAAAAATATATGGTTATAAATTATGAAAAATATTTTTAACTACAGGATGAAATTTCATTAAGTAATTTAACATTCCAGAAGAGCATGAACATAAAACCCATACCATTCCAGCCACAACTTAATTCTTGTCTGAAACTCATCATGGTATACTAATGTAATTCACATTAATAAAAATATTTAGTCTCCATTCTATTAGATATCATGTAAGATCATGGTCAGCAGAACTAGGTTCCATATTCTGCCATTTAGCAGTTTTGTGACCTTGGATACACTTAACTTCTCTGTGTCAAAATATCCTCTACTATATAAAGACACTTACATAACAAAAATTACACTTTTTATTTATGTTACATTTTAGATATTTGTATACATGATTTATGTATGTATACATGCACAGGAATGTGTAAATACATAAATGGTAAGACATTCCTTCGTTATTTTTTCAAATTTTATATTTATTGTTTGCCATCCATATAAACTTTATCTCAGCAATAATACTTTATACAGCAGAAGAAATGTTTCTAGTGTAAAAAAGGTAGTTTGATTTTAATAATAAATGGTAACTGATAACCAGTTAGCTGTTGGACACTGTTAGGTGCTGCTTTCTTAATGCAAGACATATGAACAATTATATTTTTCTTTTTTTTATTAATTTGAGAGAGAAAGAGAGAGAGAGATTTGTTGTTCCACTTATTTATGCACTCACCAGTTGATTCTTGTATGTACCCGGACCAGGGATGAAACCTGCAACATCGGTGTATTGAGACAATGTTCTAACCAACTGAGCACCTGGCCAGGGCTACATTTTTCTATTTTTAAATGACTTTTAATAATTACAGCCAACATTAACACACACGTGGCTCACCAGATGATGTGGTTAAAAAGGCAGACTCGGATTCTGTAAAGTTCAGGACACACGATTCGGCTTGCGTAGCAGATTCCCAGATTCCCTTGCCTCAGGTGCACAGATAGTGCTTTGACAGGAAGGGTGAGTCTCCTGGACAGACTTCTGTTTAAAAGTTCCCCAGGCTTTTTTCTTTTCAATTGCTTATTCCCTTTGGTGTTTGGCATTCTGTACTTTTTCCCAGGCTATTGCACTATTTCCTGGTGCTATTCTTCTTGAAGTACAATCTACCTATTAAAAGATACCCCTGTACTCTTTCAGTTATAGTTTATTTTTCAGCCGATTGTGCCGTCAGTCACTGATAACAGTCGTGATAGGAAAATCTTCCATTCTTATAAAAAAAAATTCCCCTTACTTTTTATAGATCTACCTTCTGTAAGGGGAAGATTCACCTGGGACCAAACAAACTAGATGCCAGAAGCAGACAGTGGATTTCAGTGCAAATGAGCTCAGGGGCTGCAGACAACACTGGCAGGAAGAAAATGAGGTGGAAATGGAAGAGAAATGCATTTATTAAAGGAGTCCTGGAGTGTAAATTTAGGCAGCTACAGGGGAATTTTATTTTGCAGGTCTAGAAACTGATAGAAATGCCTGGGACAAAAGTAAACTGTGTCATATTCTAGTGCCCATCTGTCTGTAGATATGCTACATAGGGGTTAACTTCATCATGTTACTTTGGCCTTTGGAAAAGTCCCGAGTAGTGGAAGCTCCTTGGGCCCATCTTTTCCAGGCATCACCTGGGCCTAGTTTATAGGATGAATGAAATGGCAGGCAGCCACCTATCCTGCTCTGTGGTAAGATTCACAGAAAAATCACTGCACCAGCAGTTTTCAGCAGTTCTCCCCTTCCTGAATTAACCTTCTACTGGTTAATCCAGCATTATCATGGTTACTGTTTCTGTTACACTAATGTATGGTGTACACAAATGTGTCTGTTGGATGTTGTTAACTTGACTTTTTAGTTGATAGGTCTCCATTCCAAAAATAGCCCTGCCCCACTTTGGGGGAGAGACCGGTGAATATACTGACGAGGGTCTCAGATACCGAGCTTGGTGCCATGACTGAGTGGAATTCTTGCGTTGTCTTCTTTACAGTAGAGGTACATGTGTTCTGTTTGCAGAGTGGGTCGGAGAGTGAAACAGTTGACCCAACATTGGAAAACCAGAATGGGTGGCCTTTGACAGTCACGATGCTGTTTACCATCTATTTCCAGTTTACTCCTTTCCATGCGTACCATGGGAGGCTACATCAGTTCCTGTGAAGTTACAGGTGGCCATGGGATTTGCTGTGGACAACCGAGTGTGATCAGAAATGATGCACACCAGTTTAGGAGGAAGCTCTGACGATCACAGAAGCTTCTACTTCCTGAATAACTACATCAGGCAGAGCCCTCTCTGACCCATGCTGAACATGTACACTAGGCAGGAAAAAACTGTATCAGGTTAAACCATTATTATTAGGGTTTATTTGTTAGATAGCATAACCTAGCATTTATTCTGACTAATGTAGACTTTAATTTGCACAGTCTCTGTCCTCCTAGCCTTTCCTGACTCCTTCTTTTCCCCTCATCTCTCCCCTGCCTCGCTCAGGCTCCAGTGCTTGCTTTGGTCTGTACGTCGTAATTAGTGATGGGCGAGTAGTCCCTCGATACTCAACGCAGAAGCAGCCACCAGTGTCTCCTCTTAAGGTCAACCCTGGCAGATGCCATACCACTCAAATAGAATTCATACTAACAATATAAATTATCTCTATATCATCTGGAAATGGCTCACATTAGCTAATGACTGGCCTTCCAACTACTGGCCATATGTTTTTGTTGTAAATACTATTAACTGGTGGACTGCAGCCATTATCTAAATTAGCAGATATTTAAGCCTGGATGAGCGTATGAAAGTCCTTGACAGTCGGCAGCACATTAGGACTCAGTGGTCTTCAGCTGCAGGAAGGAGGCACTGTAAGAGGTTCAGTGGCTTGTCTTTTTTTGATTGGGTATAATTTACATTTGTGCCCAGAAGTCCCTTTAGTGAACCACATGTATTGATCACAATAAAGACAGCTTGAAAATAATTATAATTTGCCATCAGAGTTACCACATATTAATTTGATTTTTCAGGCTCTTTGTTAAACAGTCTATCAGGCCACAAAATAGGCAATGACATTGGAGATGCTGGTATCTTAAAATGAATTTAGTTTTGGAAATATACATAGAGAACCCTGCAAATCAATAAGTAAAAGGTAAACACAAATGGCAAAGAATTAAAATAATAATTCCATGTTAAGATGAAATCTAAGTGCCCCCAAAAAATCTGAAAAATGTTTAACCTCCTAAGTAATTCATGAAAGGAAAATTAAAACCAAAGAGAGATATCAATAAAAACTGTAAGACTGGCAAAAAGAAAAAGCCTGTGAAAAAAGTAGGCAAAAACTGGTAGAAAATTGAACCACATATATTTCTAGTAGAATATAAACTAAGTAAGAGACCAATCTGGCAATATCTAAAAAGCCTCAGTTTAATTTTCCTCCTGATAACATACTCGAGACATTGTCTGCTTAGGAGTTTGACAGGTTTGATGCCATAGATGTTCAGTCTAGAAAACCCTTTCATGGGACCTGGGGGTTGCAAGAGAAGCTTTAACTAGGGTGGGGTGTTGGTGGTACAGTCTAGCAAGCTGTTCTAGCAGGATCTGTCTTTAAAATTAAAAAATAAAGTGCGTCTAGCTTTTTTTTACTGCTTATTGCCAACTCAACATGGTGTTCCTTTGATAGATTGCTTAAAAGTCCATTCATTCAGCAAACACCTAAACTGCATACCGTTTATACAGCATGCTTTTCTCAAATTACTCTAAAAGCCCTCACTTAAAGCAACTGTGTATGTATAAGACGATAAAGTACACGATGGAACAAGGAGTCCTGCCAAAGATGAGAAAGTGGGGAAATTCCATAACCTAGGAGTACTGCTTTTAAAGGCAAAACCTCTTCTCATTCAAATTCTGTCTTGGCACATTCGGTCTAGGAAATTCTTCTATATGATTTTTTTTTTTTTTTTGCATTTACTTACAGTGGCAGCTAAGGTCACAAATTTCCTGGGCTCAAATCCAGACACTACCACTTAATGACTCTATGATCTTGGATAAGCTGTGAAACATTTCTGCCTCAATTTTTTTCATTAGTAAATGGGGATAATAACAATATTTATCTTCGTAGCTGTATGATTAAGTTAGTTGCCTGTGTCAAATACTGGAATAGGCCAAATCATGGCTCCCAAAGATACCTGGTCCTAACCCCTGGAATGTGTAAATGTTACCTTACATGACAAAAAGTGTCTTTGTAGATGTGATTAAGTTAAGGGTCTTGAAATAGGGAAATTATCCACATGGACCCTCAGTGCAATGCTATGCGTTCATATGAGAGGAAACCAGAGGGAAATTTGACCACAGACAGATGTAGAAGAAGGTGATATGCAGATGGAGGCAGAGGTTGGAATGATGTGACCGCAAGCCAAGGAATGCCAATAGCCACTAGAAGCTGGAAGAGGCAATGAATGGAGTCTCCTCTAAAGTCTCCAGAGGGAACATGACCCTACTGACATCTTAATTTCACCCCAATGATACTGATTTCAGATTTCTGGCCTCTAGAACTGTGAGTAAACTTCTACTGTTTTAAGTCACCAAGTTTGGGGTAATGTGTTACATAGGCACAGGAAAGTAATGCATACATTCAGACCCATGCCTGTGAAATACTAAGCATTGTAAAAGTGTTTTCATTAGTATTCTAAGAAAATGACCGGAAGTTCACACTCTGAAATATTGAGAACTGGAGAGCTCAAGAACCATTAATTGTGTATTTTCAGGGTATTTGTTTGTGTCTGAATACAGATGAAGGTTCCCAGATAGAAGCTTGTTCTGATGAGGGACCTAACAGAACATGCCGAGTGGCAGTCCACCTTCTACCAGCAAACCTTTTAATCAAATGCAACAAGGGAGAAGAGACCCCTATAGCCCTAGCAGTGGCCACACTCCAAAGCCTTCCCCTTTTGCTTAATTAAGAATATGTCCTATTTATATTCTGGCTAGCAAAGTCACCTGGGTACATGAGGTATCTGTCAAAGCTTTGAAAATGGTGTCACTGAACAGCATTTAGAGCTAAAATCTCCTTTCCAGAGAATGATAAGAAGTTCATGCAAGAGAAGGTGGTCTACTGTAGTGATTAGAAGCCTGTCGAGTCAGATAAACTAACACCCTGCTGAGTCCCTACTCTGCTTTTACAAAGTTACATGACCCCAAGCAGCCATTTCGCCTCCCTGGCCCTCGGTTTCCTTGGGGCACTGTAGCGAGGAGCGCAGGGGTGGGGGGTGGGGTGAGGAAACATTGCCTCACTGGAATATTGTATGAATCGAATTAAATAAAATATGTCAAGTGCTTAGTCTGGGACCTGATGAGCAGTAAATATTCAATAAACAGTATCCAAAAAAGGCGAGACGACAGCACTAATTTATTCAGAGCCAGGAAGGATTAAGTAGACAATTGATTTAAACAAATTTAAGGGAAAGGAAAAAGCTTGTGTGCAAAAGTCCCATTAGGTTTTTTATTTCTTTTGGCCCCAAATATTGTTTTCTTTACTCTATAAAACTTAAAAATCCAGTAGCACAATGTTTGGGGGTATCGTATTTGGAGGTTTTCCTGAAAAGAAAAGTAATAGGAGATAGTGCAATTTTTTAATAAACTTAAATTGGAGGGAAGTCCTGCGCATGAAAGTAGAGGCCGGCATCAAAGCCATATTAATTATAGAAATCCTCTTTTTGCCAAGTTTCAGCTCCAGAAAGGAGGTTATGAGAAATCACTTAAACTCGTCATAGCTAGATTTTAAAATTTAATGGAGATGAAAGAATTGACGATATAAAATGGTCACAGAGGCCTTGTTAGAAAAGCCAGACATATGACCTGAATGGGGTAAACACAAGGCTTCCCCATCTGCTCCAGCCTCGGTGCTCATGTGTTGAAATACATCCCAAGATGGTGAGTAGAATAATGGAGCGGAAACTGGGGCAATGGCCATCTGCTGCCTTCACTAAGCAAAGCCAAGACAGAGGGCTGAGTCTGGTCAGCCTTGTGATAGTTTATAGCCCTCATCCTCTGTGGGCCACCAGAAGCCATTCCCTTCTTCTTCCTTAGTTCGAAAATAGTACCTGCTTGGAAGTGGATGGGTGGGCATGTGACCCACTTCTGGACAGTGATGTGCCAGGAGGTTTGCTCAGGGTGGTTGTGGAAAAGATTTTTTTTTCCCCCAATGGTGGCAGGGAAGCAGAGAAAATGTCTCTCCTCTGCGCTGCCCTTGCTTCCAGCCACTGAATGCAGCTGTGCGACGCTTGGAATTACAGGGTCTATCACAGGATTGTGGGAGAAATGGTGAAAGAGCTAGCAAGACACCAACCTTAAACTATGACACTGTTGAGTTTCTGTCCCCACTGCAGCCACTATCCTCTTCTGGACTTCTGGTTACAAGAAAATGTAAACTATTTGTCAGGCATTCTGTTTCTTGCAAATAGAAGTTTATATTGTATCAATCTGTGACTGATACAATCTGTGATTGATACAATATATACAAATAAATTCAGATTGTCGATAATTTAGGTCCAGGGACCTTGGAGCACACTGAGATGTAACTATAGTCGACCCTCTGTATCCATGGGTTCCATATTTATTCATTCAAAGAAATGTGAATCAAAAAATATTTGAAAAAAACTGCTAGCTGTTGCTTATTTATACTCGTTAGACCTACAATGATACTTGCATGTGTACTAAACTCTTTTTCCTTGTCATTATTCCCTTAAAACAATGCAGAATAACAACAATTTACCTAGATTTACATTGTATATAGTACTATAAGTAATCTAGAGATGATTTGAAGTATATGAGCAAATATGTGTAGGTTATATGCAAATACTGTGCATTTTATATTTGGGACTTGAGCTTCCATTTGTTTTGGTATCTGCCGAGGTCCTGAAACCAATCCCCATGGACACTGAAGGATGACTGTGCATTGCGACATCCGTGAGGAGGGGCGGGAGATGACTTCAAATCACTCAAACAGAGAATTGAAAAGAAATGTTATGGAGAAAGATAAATCAAATTTAGTTATCCATTGATTTGTTCAAATATTTATTAAGTTTATACTATCTGACAGATGCTGCGCTTTTGGTGGTGGACAAAGTCTCTGCTTTCATGTAGTGTGTATACTTCATAAATAAACTTATGAAAAAGATGAATAGTGAATGGTACTATAAATTTTGGAGACAATGTCAGTTCTGGGTGTGGGAAATAGTTTACCATTTTGCTTTCAACTCCAGCAGTCCGTTTATTGAAAAATGAAGCAGACTCAGCATTGGACAGAAACTTCCTGATGAGATACATGGAAATTCTGAAATACAAAAATATAATAAATTATAAACACCTTTGTATCTACAAAAGATGGTCATAGCAAGGTGAATGTTCTAAAATAGGAATGTGGTTCTGATACTCTGGTTTTTCTTCAGATCATATTAATCTTTCGCCTTTTACTAAAATAGAAATGTGGTTCTGACAGTATGTTTTTTGGAAAGAAAATAATTAAGGTCAGTTAGGAATACCGCACTAGGCCAAAATTATGACTGCCTTTTATATAGTAATATATATAGTAATATATAACCTATATATAATATATACCAAGAATTAAAGGTGATAGACATTTAAGAATAGTATACAGTTATATAAATACAATATAAAAAGAAAATAAAATTAGACAACTCCCTCATTTTCTTATTCCAAAGTTATTAACCTGTCTGTATGTTTATCCAAATTCTCTGCCTTTCATTCTCAACAGAACTAGTGTTCCTAGTCCTACAAGAAGCCCAAACTCCCTTCTGTGCTCTGGACTCCATCCTTTTCAAAGTCTGCACTCCTTCAAGTAGCCTCTCTCCACTGCCCCATAAATCGGGCCTTTTCTTCTGGTTATTCTCACCAGTGTGGAACAATAATCTAATATTTCTAGCATTTTCTATCTTTAAAGAAATTCTTCTAAACCCTTGTCCCTCTTAAAGAATTGACTCATTTCTCACTACCAACTTTTAATCTCAATAAAACCAGATTTTATCCCATCCATTCCCTTGGACCTGCCCTTGTCAAAGTCACGGAGGGCCTTTATGTTACCACACACTCTATGCTTATTCTCATCATACTTGATCTCTCAGTAGTATTTGGCATAGCTGGTCATTCTTTCTTTCTATGAGGTTGAACTGCATGAAATTTCTGGTTTTGTAGGTCTAAAGTAATTTAGGCAATTTCATTTGGCTTAATATAATAGTAATTTTTTTTATTAACTTCTGTGATACCAGCGTCCAGAATTTTATTCCTGCCTCAGTATCTGTTCCTTATCAATCTCATTCCAACCCTCATCACCTTTGCTTAACTCTGTCATAAGCCCTATTTTCTACTCTTGCTGTAGTCTCTCTCCAGGTGATCTCATTTGTTTCCATGGTTTAAATACCTTCTTTGTGCTGATGTCCCTTATATTTATATCATGAGTTTCCTCTCCTATGAGGTCCAGATACATATATGCAACTACCTACTCACCATCTACTTTTGATACCTAACGAGCATCTCAAACTTCACATGGCCAAAAGAGAATTCTTGTTTTTAACCTGACATGCTCTTCTCCTAGTCTTCTTCATTCGCAGGAATGGCACCATGGCATTGCCAGTACTCAAGCACAAAGGCTAGGAGTCATTCTGGATTCTAGCCTTTTCTATTTTCTCCCACATCTAATCTATAGAAAGTTATTTTGCTTTTACCCCCAAAATAGCAGCACATTCATCCACTCATTTCCATTTACGGTACCAATAGAACAGGCGTCCTCAACGTTGGCACTATTGACATTTTGGGCTGAATCGTTTTTCATCGTGCAGGGATGTTCTGTGAATTATTGGGTGCTTGGCACCATCCCTGACCTCTACCTATTAGATGCCAGTAGCGTCCCAGTTCCCCATCGTGACATCCAAAAATGTCTTTAGGCAGTGCCAAATATGCCCCAGGGCAAAATGGCCCCTGGCTGAGAACCACTGCTCCAGAGCAGTCTGCCACCTGGATAGCTGGAATAGACAACCAAGCAGGTCGTCTTGCTTCTACTTTTGACCTCTTCCGTGCAATTCTGCACATACTAGCAAGATGAGTTGTTTCTAAATCATAAATAAATTCATGTCATTTTCCTGATTAAAACATTTTACTCCAAATAAAACCAAATTCTTTATGTAGTTAACCATTGCTCACATCTCTGATTTCATCTCATACAATTCACCAGGTTCCAACCCCACCATTCTTCAAACGTACTAGGTTTCTCACATTCTAAGATCCTTTGGCCTTGTTCTTCCCCGTGTCTGGAAGACTTCTCTTACCAGCTCAGATCACAGCTTAAATGTTTCCTCCTAAGAAAGTAGATCACAGACAGTTTATTTAAAAGATCCTGCAACCTACCACTCCAGTTGTGCTCTAAGACATTTTCTTCTTAGCCTTTTCACGAACTAGGATTATCTCATTCATTTATTTATTTGCATGTTTATTGTCTACAGATCCGCAGTAGACTGTTAGCTCCATAAGAGCAAGGAACTCTATAAAAGCATTATCTTTCCTGTTCACCACAGAACTCTTAGTGTATATTATTTGTTGATCAAATGAAGGGATGAAACATTCAAAGAATCAAGTTTATATTAATGTGAGTTGGAATCACATTATGAGTGACAGCTGGATGTGCCAGCAATCAACCCTAAGATCTTTGGTGATGATGTTGTAATGAAATAATAATATACCTTAGCTATCTGTCTCTATTAGGTAATCTTCTGGTACTAAATTTATCTGCTAGCTCCTCAGATCATTTGATTTCACCACATTCCATCTGTGTATAAAATAGTATCTTGACACCCTTTTCTTTCCTTTGCAGAAAATTGTCAGAATTCTCCCTGGTGAAGGGTACAAGTTATTCCGATAACTGACTTTCTTTGCTTTCTTTATCACAAAGTTTCCAGAAAACATAAATGGAGTCAAAAAGTCTTGTGTGGAGCCTGCTGAGAAATCGAGTAATCCTCTAATAATAGCTATGTCAGGATTAGTCTACAATGTAGACAAGGCATTCACCTAAAAAAATCACCTTGACTGAATATACCTTTGATTTTTCAGTACAGTAAGCTTGAAGGTATATTCAGAGTAACAACTCTTCACCAAATATTTGTAGAGAGCCTACTATGTGCCAGGGAGTATTCTGGGATTTGTGATAATTTCAGTAACCATTTCTTCTGCGATTGTAATCTGATATTTAGATTATCCAGTGAATTTTTTATTCCAGATATTGCAGTTTTCCATTTTAAAATTTACATTTGTTTACTTTCTGTCATTTGCATCTCTCTGCTGATATTTTCCATCTATTCATTCTTATGAGCATGCTTTATGTTCTTAAATATACTTATAATAACTGCTATAAAGTTATTTTCTTTTAATTCCAATATCTGGATTTTCTTGGGGTCTATCTCTCTGTACTGGAGAATTTTAAATGGAAAAGTGATATACTCTGAAATTACGGGTTTTTGGGGTTTTTTTAGAATACTACTCTGATTGCTATGTGGTAAGTCAATCTTAGGGCTACAAATATCAAAGAATGGGCACCATTTATGAGGATAACATTATAGTCAGATAATAAAGGGATGATAGTTGTTTGGTTTGGGGTGGTAGGTAGCACTACTGTGGAGGAGAGGGTTCTGACTGTCGAGTGTTATTAATAGGTTGCAAGGAACACTTTTTATAATTAGTCCATCCAGAATAGATATCTTTTGTAATCAGTCTACAGGAATTACTTTTCTCTTATTAGCACAGATTTGCACATCTGTATACGTAAGATCCTGCAGTGGAGTAATACCTGCAAAAACATCATTTTGGGTCTGATGGGTTCAGATGACAAAGTTTAATGAGAAGCCAAAAAACAGAGCATTTTTAGTGGCTTGAGGGCTAATGAGCAATAAAGGCCAAAGGATGATCTTAGCATTACTTTAAAGCAGTGGTGCTCAACTTGGGACAAATTTGCCCCCTGGGGGATATTTGACATTATCTGGAAACAGTTTGTGAGTGTCAAGATCAGTGAGGAGCGGGGTGCTACTGGCATCTAGTGGATAGAGGCCAGGGATGCTGCAAAACATTCTACAAATACCCAAGACAGGCCCCATGAAAAAGGAGTATCCATTCCAAATGTCTACAACGCCTGTCGAGAAACCCAGCCTTGAAAATTATTACTTTATAAGAACAGGAAACCTCTAATATCTAAAATCTAATTTTATGTTCAGATTTATGAGCCTATCTTCCCACGACCTGATGTTAAGGAAACTGTTCACAGTGAATGCTTTTCTAATCCCAGAAGAGTGCCTTACAGCGTTAACAAGGCAGAGAATTATTCCATTTGAAGGTGATCGCTTTAACTTGCTTATAAACAAATCCTCGGTTTAAATATAAAGTCCTCATTTTTACTCTTAACCCTGTTTCGATTTTGCAATTTCCAATTCGACTTCTCCCAGGAAGTGCAAATCCATTACTAGAGATATTGTGTTTCATGGAACTGAAAAAACATGAAATTCCGAGCCTTGAATGCCCCCAAGTTAGCATTTTAAACTCTGCTGCTCTTACAGTATCAGCCTGCCCTCTTGCTTTCAAGACTACTGCTGCTGTCTTCGAGAAGGGCTACATGCCTCCGCACCAGGCCAACAGGTAATGCAGCAGGTTTAGCCGGGCCGCCCTGTAGCCCCAAGCACAACTCTAAACTCTCGGAAACCGCCGCTCATTCGCAAGTGGGCGGAGCCGGGTGGAAGGGACTCCCCAAAACCCCTCCCCGAGCTGGTGCCGCGCCGCGACGGGGGGTTGGAGGGGGCGGTCCGGGCGGCGGGCGCAGGCGCTGGCCTCCGCGCGCACCCCAGCCCCGGCGCCCAACCTCCGCGGCGGGGAGGAGGGCGCGCCAGCTGCAGCAGCCAGGGCCCGCCCCTTCGCCTTCCCGAGCGGGCGGACGAGCAGGCGGCGCGGGGAGGCGGGGCGCGGCGGCCTCGGTGCTGGCAGACGCTCGGGGGAACATGGCGGCAGAGGAGGCGGCGGTCCCGGCGCTCTCCGGCGGCGGCGGCGGCGGCGTGGGCGCGGGGACCCCGTCGGGCACCGTCCCTGTGCTCTTCTGTTTCTCGGTCTTCGCGCGGCCCTCGTCCGTGCCCCACGGCGCCGGCTACGAGCTGCTCATCCAGAAGTTCCTCAGCCTGTACGGCGATCAGCTCGACATGCACCGCAAATTCGTGGTGCAGCTCTTCGCTGAGGAATGGGGCCAGTACGTGGACCTGCCCAAGGGTTTCGCGGTGAGCGAGCGCTGCAAGGTGCGCCTCGTGCCGCTGCAGATCCAGGTGGGTCCTGCGAGAGGGCCGCGCGCCCCGCCGCCGCTCCCGGTCCCCGTGCGTCCCTGTCCCCGCCGCACTCCTCAGGTGCCCCGCGCCGCGCGGACGCCGGGCCCTGTGCGCCTTGCCGGCTTGGAAGGGCCGCTCGCTATCGCAGGTGTCAGGGACGGCCAGAGAATGTGTCCGCCCAAAGGTGACGGTCACCAGCTGTCCTCGGTCGAGGCGGGGGCGTGGGCCACCCAGCTGGTGGCGGCGCGCGCGAACGCCCCCACGTGTGTGGTCCTCAGCCGCCCGCCTCCGCTTTGTGTGCCAGGAGCAAGTCCATCCTCCTGCGTAACCGAAGGGCTGTGCAGTAGTAGCTGTGTTTTTATTAGGGGTGATGCAGAATGGGGGTGGGAGGAAGAGATTTTGGCGAGTATTGGCCTTCGGGTTTGTTGCCTGGAGCTGTGCTCACGACTTGATGGAACCCAAAACTTCGGGAGTCAGACCCTTTCCCCATCCGCTTCCTGCCTTTCAGTTTCTTGACTTTAAGCCTCGCCTAACCTAAAGTAAAAACAGTTTGCTTAGACTCTTCCTAGTAACTGTCAACTGAATCATTTAAAAAGTCATTTGACTCCAGCACTGCAACACCCTCTTAAAAATACCTTGACCTAGACCATGATTTCCTGGTCGTGGGGGGCTGAGAAAGTTATACCTGACGATTTTTTCATAGCTTTTTAATACTTTTTTTTTTAAGCCATAGTTTATTAAAACAGCGGGTCAGTCTCCTGTCCTTTTTTTTTACGCTCAGAGGATTCACTGGTGGATTTACATTTTTGAAAAGAAAAAATATAAGGTATACTTTAGTACTACACCATCAACATTATTCCGTTAGTGGAGAAACTGGTGAGCCATTTCTTCGGAAGACGAAACTGAAATGTGGGATTCGAGGTTAGAAGTGTTGTTTTCTCAGGATCATTCTCTAGTTCGTTTATTTTTCAGTTATAGCCAGCCGTGGAATTGGTCTTGTTTCCTATCATCCCAGCACCCATGCCAGAAGCATCCAAAGCAGGTACTTTAACCTGGGTAAAGTTTCCGTGCTCAGAGGACAAAGGCTTCAAGGGTCCATTGTCCACCCCTGCAGAGCCTAGAGGAAGGCAGGTGGTCTCTGATACTTTTGAAGAGTACCTTCAAAGTACTCTTCATTTGGTGCTGTCCTTATGGAGAATTTGGAGGATTGTGGTACCTAGGTGTCTACTAATCCCCGTTTTTGTCTTCAGGAGTTGACATGGCAGTTAGAAAAATAGTCACTGGTGTGTGTAATCACTGTGTTGAACCTCTGAAACTAATATAATAGTGTATGTCACAACTATAATTGAAAAATAAATTTAAAATAAAAATTAAAATGCAATTTATTTTTAAAAAAGCATTTTCATGGCTGGCACCTCACTGCAACCTTCCTTGTCAGTCTATTTAGATTACTGCTGCCAAAATACCTAAGAAGTTGGATGCACCTTTGAAAAATCCATTACTAAAGGAGGGAATCCAAATACTGAGGAGGTCTGCAGCTGTTCTGAGGATGCGGACTTTTTTCTGATGATTTCAGTGATTTCTTGTGGTGGTTGGAAGGGAGCATGGGCTGTTACTTAATAAGATGTAATACCAAACTAGTGACCCTCCGCCATCTAAGGTTCCCCCCAAGATAGACTTTTTTTTTTGTTTTGAAAAATTTAAGGCCTGGATCTGACAACTTTTTAATTAAGCATCCTCATATGTGTGTACTTGAAATGTCTTGTACGTTGTCAAAAGGCATTATATAATCAGGTCACTTGTGGATTTTGAAATATTATGCTTGGTATAGGAGATAACACATAGTTAATTTTTTGTGGTTATGTTTAAAATAATAATAGCACTACTCTCTTTTATCCTTTAAAAAATTATTTTCACTAAGTAGCCCAAGAATTCTTATGTATCTATTAAATAATACTTTATGTACTTTTAAATATTGAAACATTTTTATATTATCTTCTTTTAGTAATCTTAGTATTTTGACTTCTTCAGCCAGGTGCCTTGAAAACAGAAAGCCAGGGGATACACATACATACATACAGGCCCCCCCACACACATACACAAGGGGAGACCAAAAAACCCCCAGAATTTATTTATAAAAAATCGTGTATTTATTCTTATATGTTTAAACTTCAGCCACCTTCAAAGTTCTCTTCATTTGGTGCAATACACTAACAGGCATTTTTTTCCATGGCTCCAAACAGTTTTTGATCTCATCGATTTTGATGCCTTTTTGTACTTATGCCATTTTCATTTCACCTCTTCCATGTCATGCAAATGTTTCCTTTTGAAGACTTTTTTTTATCCGGGAGGTTGGGGAAAAGTCGCTCAGGGTGAAATCGGGTGAATAGGGAGGAGGGAACAGGGGGGTTTTACCATTTTTGGTCAAAAACTGCTGAACACTCAGTGCAGTGCGGGCAGGTGTACTCATAAATCACCCATCATGAAATGGGCAAATGCACTGAAAAAGTCTCCAAAAAAAATCACCAAAGCCAAACACAGCCTCTCACAACACCACCAGATGGTACACTGATTACAGATGGGTTCCTAGAATACTCACCTAGCAGGCTACGCCTGTAATATAAGGGGCCCGCCCTCCAGAAGATAATTCCGGGTTTCTGGGCGGTCCCACCTCATATTCACTTACCTGATATCTCTTTCTGTCTATATGAGGAGATATAGATAATATCCAAACACACACACACGCTTTCTTAGAAGAAAAGTGAAACTTTCTTTTCATGACTGTTTTACATATTTCTTTAGAACATAGCTGTATAATCCTAGAGACATGGACATTTTACGGCTAGAGGAGACCATACTGTTCATTCCACAAACATTTGAGTGGCTGCTGTAACTGCCTGGTGAAATGTAGACATGACCAAAACCCAATTCTTTTCTTACCTAATCTAACTCATTTTGCAGAAGAGCAGAACATAAAGGGAACTGCTCAAGGTTCCGTGGTAATGGTGGAGGTAGCAAAGCATGAGAAGGTCCTTCCTTGTAGGTGACCATAGAATTCTTGAAAATATTAAGCAGAATGGAAAACTAGTCACAAACTTGAGCTTGTAGTATCATTTGTTTTGATGGTGTTTATTGTTCTTTGAAATAGTTGTCTGTCACTTAGGAAGGCTCAAGTTGGCCATGCAACTGGGATGGTAGGCCCCTTCCTTCCGCCGGAGGTAGGGACAAAGCATAAGCTTGGCCACATGTAGGTCAGTGCTTAAATAATGTGACTTGTTATTTCTCCAAATAACTCTGTGGCCCTGGCTCACATACTACATATTCTAGAATGCGTCCTCTGTTTACATAGGGGTCTGAGTTTGCTTTCCTACTTGTTCTGACTGCCATTGCTAGTGACCCTGTAAAACAGTGGTTGCTTGTGCCACACTGTCCACCCATGTTTGGTTAGCAGTTCTCTGCGGACTGACCTTTAAGGCCCCCATTGCCAATCTTAGGCTGTAGTAACTTTTTAAGGTCATCTTTTCTGAAATACCGTGTTGTAGCCTGCTGAAGAGAGCTCTTGCTTCAAGCATTGTTTATGTGTTTTTAGCTTTGTCAGAATGCTTGAAGTCCAAGGAGTTTTGAGGCATGGGAAAAGAAATGTAAATGAGAGGATTATGCAATAGGAATTTAGGTCATTTTTGTGACTTACAAGTTTTAATTTTCCAAAAGGTAGTTCCCATGTGGTAACTAGTAGGAACATTCATCTCTGGAAACTCATGTAAATTTGATACCATACCACTACCCAGTGTGTTTTTCAGCTTGTCACCAGGGAAGGCGGAGCCCCAGTAGGAGAGAGGAAGAAATGGACGGGGTGAGGACGCCAGTGAGCGGATTTTGCCTCTGCACGTAGAAGGGGGAAGGCTCTGACAGCTTTGTGTGGGCAGAAGATAAGAGCTTCCCTGGGAAGGTTATCTTGACCTTTTCCTGAGATGGTTAATTGGGAAGGGATTCAGCTGCAGCCTTTACTGTCTTGGAAGTTTATTACCATTGTTACTCTTTTAAACACAGGCATGGACATTTTATAGCTAGAAGAGACCCCAGAGTTCATGATGGGAAGCGAGCAAAGGCAGGGTTTGTATAGAAGGGGATGAGGAATCTGCTCCCCTTGGGCCTGCTACTTTGATGGTGTGATTTTTGATTAGGGAACATTTAGCATGGGAGTGTGTCGGAGGAGCAGGTAGAAATACCCCTTGGCAGCCTAAATTAAAAAGCCCAAAACCTGTTTTGCCCGGAACAGACCATGTAATCATAAGTCTTCCGGTGACATTTGGAAATCTACTCTATAAATCATATTCTTAATTCTTTAGACTATGTTAACAAGTTAGACAATATTTGTGACTATGTATGTGTGTATTTCTTAATGGGTATTAGTAAGAAATGGTACTTTTAACCTCATTACAGAAAAAGGTTTTTTAACACATACTGAACTTCAGAGTGTAGTGAATGTTACCTATACGAGGTATATCACCATAACCTAATACATGTATTGATTACATGAAGCTCATTTAAGCCCTGAAATAGCCATATGAGGTAGAGACTCTTTTTCTTTGTTAAAGATTAATAAACTGCCATTTGGAGATTGCAATGGATTTGCCTAATTTTATGTAACTGCAATGAATGAAATTGAGATTTGGACCCAGATTCTAATGTCCACAGGGTGTACGTGCGCTCTGCAGGGAACCTCGTAACCCAGGGCAGTTACATCACACAGACCTCTGTTCTAAGTGAGTCGGTGTGGGAGCGAGGTCTTACTGAAGCTGGTAATCAGACTTCCTTGGGAACACTTCTGATTGAAATAATGATGCCCTGTGTCCTCTTCTGAACTCTATCCCAAGCAGCTTGTGCCTCTTTTGTAACTATTAAAGACTACCAAAATTTTGAAAACATCTCATTTAAATTCCAAACTTTCATCATTCCTAAAGATATAAATTGTACTCACGGTGGCAGTTCACTAGGGGGCTGCTGTAACAGAGTACCACAAATGTAGTGGCTTATACAACAGAAGTGTATTTTCTTGCAGTTCTGTGGCTAGAGATCAGGGTTGGTTCTTCTGAGGGCTGTGAAGGAGAATGGTTCCCTGCCTGTCTCCTGGGTTTTGGTGATTTGTTGGCAGTCTTTGGCATTGCTTACAGACATGTCATCCTGATCTCCGCCTTCAGGTTCACAAGACCTCTCAGTCCAAAGTTCCCCTTTTTTATAAGGATACCAGTCATGTTAGACTGGGCACCTGCCCTACTCCATATGACCTCATCTTAACTAATATTATCAATGACTCTGTTTCGAAATAAAGTCACTTTCTGAAGTACTGGGGGTTAGGAATTCAACATGTATATTTTGGGGGACACAATTCAACATACAACATTTATCATGTATTACTTCTATGGGGAGAACAGAACTGGTGCACAATTCACCACTAAGGAAGGCCAGTCACCCCGTATGTGCCTGTCCTGGGTAACGGGGACGGAGCAAGGGAGGGGCAGATTCCTTGCCCAGGTAGAAGCCATTATTAGAAAATAGAGCTCGGACAACAGTGTGGCGATTTGGGGTGGGGGTAAGGAGGTAACGGTGGATGAGGGTGTATGGAGGATAAATGGTAATGGAAAAAAATAGAATAAAAAATGACAACACTGCAAACAAAAGTGATACCAGCAATTGGGAATTTGAACACTCAAGATTTGGTGGTATCAAGAAAGAAAACAAAATAAAAGACAATAGAGCACATGTGGTCGTGAAGGAGGATAAATACTGTCGTGATAATGGTAATAACGAGACTTGAGGGTGAAAAGCCTTTTGAATATGAAATCCAAGGTCAAATCCCAGCTATGACAGTCCTTAAGAAAGTAGACAAAACGTTTATACTAGAAATTGATCTGTTAAACTCTTGCCCGAGGAAACCATTGGCTTTGATCAGCTCTTTTATATTTAAATATGTGTATTGAAATACATATTATGTATGTATGTGTATGTTGTAGGGATATATGTTAGATACACCGTAGATATGTGAAGGCGTGTCTGTATACACACCTATTTTTTTATATGTGATTCCTTCATGCCTCTTGAATGTGCATTTATCTGTAATGGCTACACTTCTACGTGTGATGGCATTTAGTCAAGTCCACTTTTATTTTGCTGTCTTGTGGTTGCAACATGTAAATGTTTGACTTTGAGCAGCATTTTTAGTTGTCTGTAAGGTTTTAAGAGAAATGCATGAGTCTAAGTAAGAAGTCCCTGAGCTATAATCAGTGCGTAATTTAACAAAAGCTTTTGGAATTCATGTGGATTTGGAGTGGGTCAATGGTTGGTGGGTCGCAGTTAAAGTTTTTCAGGGTTGGTTTGGTTTTGTTTTGTTTTGTTTTGTTTGTAGCCTCAAAGCCTCTTTCTTGGTTTGTAAGGTATGGAGGTTATTAATAAGGTAGCATCTTTCCCCCTAACTGCCAAAGCCTAGAGAGACCAGTTTTTTTTTTAAACAAACTTTTTATTTTAGAATAGTGTTGGATTTACAGCAAAGATAGCGCAGAGAGTTCCTATGTACCTGAGTCTACTGTAGCTTCCCCCCATTACTGTGGCATATTTGTCACAACAAAGAAACCAGTATTAGCACATTACTATTAACTGGACTCCACACTTTATTCGCATTTCACTAGCTTCTCCCTGTTGCCCTTTTTCTGTTCCAGGATCCAGTCCAGGTTACTAATTACATGTAGCCGTCATGTCTCCTTAGGCTTCTCTGGGCTCTGACAGTTTCTCAGACTTTCATTGTTTTTGATGACCTTGACACTTTCGAGGAGCAGTGGTCAGATATTTTGGTAGAATGTACCTTAATTTTGGTTTATCTGATTTTTTTCCTCATGCTTAGACTAGAGTTGTGGGACTTTGAGAGGAAGATTATGAAGGCCATTCTTACACGATATCAGGCCCCACACGAACCACATGACAGCACTGATTGCTTTCATGCTAATCTGGCTGAGGCATGGTCGCCAGGTTTTCCCACTGTACAGTTACCCTCCTCCCTCTGGGCTCTACTCCCAGGAAAGAAATTATTAAGTGCAGGTCACATTCAAGGGAGTGTCAAGAGTTAAGCTCCAACTCCTTAAAAGGAGACTACCTAGGCATTTTCGGTTCACTAAATTATAACCGGTCATCTCTGCATAACCTTGTCTCTATGGTGTCTTTATTTGTTAACAAAGATTTATAGCTGACGAGTTCCTAGGCTAGAAAGGTTTGGCAGAGTGATGAGGCTTTCGGGGCTGCATTTTCTGACCTCAGTCTCTGTCTAATGTGACATAGATCTGGTGAGGTCCCCTGCCCAGAACTGGATCCCTCACCACTGGGAGCACCAGGTAATAGGAACCCCAGTAAACTGCAGCTCTGAATATTTAGCATTTCTGGGCAGGTAAGGTTTTATTTCTTCAAGTATCCAAAATGTGTTTCAACACTCTGACCATTTTATATTGTAGTCCTGAAATGTTATATAATTTAATATTTCTTAATGGGCGTGCTAAACTGATATTGTCCCAATTTATAAATTTTATACAGTTTGATACTCCTTTACTAGAGGTCTAGATTATAGAACAAGTTGAGTTTTGACCTGCTTTTATTGCATATTGAATTCTTTTCTCTGTCCGCCCTCATTTCTTACATCTATCAGTTTGCCTTCTCCAGCAGTTGGTGTTTTCATTTGCTGTTTATGACCATCTGTGAACTTAGAATCCAGACAACCAAACTTGTTAGAAATGTATGCAGTTAATCAGTACAGTCTGAAATAAGACCTGCGAGCTGGAGATCTAAGCAGGTATGAACCGTGTGTGAGTGCATGGCTCTCCAACACAAGTACGCAACTGCCAGGAGCTGTAGCTGGCAAGCTTGCTGGTTCCCCTTTCGTGGCGTGGCCAGATTGGCTGAGTTGTGTTACTGTAATTTGAAACCGGGTGATTGCAGGTAAACTGCTTTTCGTTGTGTGCCCTAAACACACTGCAAATGACTAGGGAGAACTTACATGGTTCAAATTGACAAGAAGAAAATACACAGATATTGAGTCTTTGCAACCAAGATTTAATGTTTGCTGAGAATTTAAAATACCTAGACATAAAGGGCGATTCTTTTTAAAATGGTCCCCTAAGTACTTATATGTAGTACTCACTGCTTTTGAAAAATGACCAAAATGGGGCCGTAATACTTTCATTAAAATTTTAAGGAAGCAGCCAAAGATAGAATATGTAATTTAAGATGCTTGAATATTTATTTTAATTGTACTTTATTGGCAAAGTAGGAAAACCCTATACATAGGGTTCGAATTACAGATGGCATGTGTTCTGACGTGAACTTGGCATTGCATTGCATGTGGTTAATCAGTGCCCATCTATGGAATTAATGCCAGAAGGAGACTAAAGTGCCAGAGTCCCTCAGACCAGGACATAGATGAATAAAGGGAAAACTGATTAAAGCAGTCACACTATTAAAGATAAAAGATCCCTTTTAATGCTTCACTTAATTCCTGTAGTAATTGCTTGCTGAGGGAGCACCGCGCACAGAGGCACTTAGACAGTCTACGGCCAGGCTGGTGGTGAAGCCACCGCCGTGTATTCGGGGCACTGGTTCCTGCAGAAAATTATTAGTGGTTATCACCTGCAGGGGGTTTTAGAGCGAGCAGAACGGTGGAATTTGAGGTGTTGGGACAAGGCGTAGGGATGGCTGGGAAGAGCAGTGGTGTGAGTTCATGCAGGGCCCGGCTGCATCTGTTACAGAGCGTTCTGTAACTGGAGAACCTGGAAAGAAAAGCCCCATGGACTTCTAAGAAGCCAGTGAGGTTAAATTCTTGTTTTCAGCAGGGATTTTTGCTTTGTGGTGGACTAGGTCGGGCCCAGGTTGTTAGAGTAGACCAACTACAGTGGGTGTAGTAATCTGTTGCCCAGTTTTCATCTTAAGTCATTGACCTTCCTGGTTTTGATAAATATATTTTAAAATGCAGACATCCGATTTATGTCTGTCCATTTAGCAGTGGTGATGTGCTTGGCATCATTTCATTGCAGTTTTTGTGAACTCTTAAGCTATTCTTAGTAATAGCATCATGATATAATAGCATCATCTTGATGACAGGCAGTAATTCTGGGTTTGTTTCTATCTGCGTTTTTCAGATTTATGTTCTATGGTCTCTACTAGAGATTATTTAAAATTTTACTTTGTACTTGGAAGCAATGTCATCATCAACTTTAAGTTTCTTACTGTTGTGACATTTGATTTTATTATAAAAGTAATACATATTTTTAAATACCATTCAGGAAATGTTTTTTACATAACACATGGAAAATATAAGAAAGGTATAAAGAGAAAATGTTACTAATACCCCTGACTATTAACTACTTATTGTTTTCATATATTTGCTTCTACTTTTTATTCACATTTTTACATTATTGAAATACTATTGAACAGTGCTCTGTTTTTTAATGTTAACATTAGAGTAAGCATTTCTTTTTAGATAGTTCAAGTTTTTTGAGAACATATATGCATATGCTGTTTTAATTAGCTAAAAAAATGTTTTGTCATATGAATGTGTTAAAATTTGTGAAGTCATTTCTGTATTGCTGGTCCTGGGTTTATTGCTAATTTCCACTATTAAAAGCAATTCAGTGAACATCTTTATGGATAAATTTTTTCCTATAATTTAAATCATTTCTTTTGGATAATAGTTGTAGAAATTAACTGACTGGGTCAAACAATAGGAACATTTTTCCTTCTTTATTGACCTCCATTGAAAATAAATGTCATTGTATAATGAATGCTAAATCATTTTTTTTCTTTTTTTCTTCAGCTCACTACCCTGGGAAATCTTACACCTTCAAGCACTGTGTTTTTCTGCTGTGATATGCAAGAAAGGTTCAGACCAGCCATCAAGTATTTTGGGGATATTATTAGTGTGGGACAAAGACTGGTATGTTTGTTTATTTTTTCCAATTTACTGAAGCATTGGCTACATCATATATACACACATACATGTATTGCTAATTATCTTTGTGGGGTTTTTTTGCTTGTTTGTTTCAGTTACAAGGGGCTCGGATTTTAGGAATTCCAGTTATTGTAACAGAACAATATCCTAAAGGTCTTGGAAGCACTGTTCAAGAGATTGATTTAACGGGTGTAAAACTGGTACTTCCAAAGACCAAGTTTTCGATGGTACTGCCAGAAGTAGAAGCCGCATTAGCAGAGATTCCCGGAGTCAGGAGTGTTGTGTTATTTGGAGTAGAAGTAAGTACCTTTTGTTCCGTTTTGGATGTATCATTTGTAGAAAACTCGATGGCGGGATGTATTTTTGTATATAGGGGACCATGTAGCTGGTAATCATGATGAAAAATAGCCACCATTTATTAAGTGTTGATTATTTGCATGGCACTGATCTAAACGCTGTATGTATGAATTCATTAAATTCTCACGGCAACCCTCTGAGCTAAGTACTCTTCGGTCTCTCATATTAATAGATGAGGAAACTAAAATACAGATACTATATAACTTGCCCAAGGTCATACATTTAGTTAAGGGATGGAGCTGGATTTCAGTCTAGGTTGATGAATTCTTGGGCCTTTACTTTAACCATTACTTTTGGGACACATTTTCACTGAAGGCATTATTTTTATTTGTGTTGTAGGATTTCACCTTGGATCTTCTTTTTGCTCTAGAGAAACCTTAGCAGTCATGTAGTTCATTGTTATTCACACTTGAAACGTATATATAACTTGCAAGGAAAAAAAGATGCTCATGGATTCTTAATACTGATTAAAATGATTTTTTTCTTTGGCTTTTTTGGGCATGTGCAAATAGAATACGTGTTTATTCATAGCTTTTCAACAACTATTGAACTAAAATTTTTTAATTATTTTAAAAACTATGGAAACAGTGAAATCCAAATCATATTAATTGAATATACTTTTGATGTTTTGATAGTAGGTTTTAACAGTAGAAAGATGTTTCAGGTTTAGGTATACATGTAAATATCTCAGTAGTGATTTGGAGGGAGCACGTTTGTGTAAATGTCACACCAGATGTTGTTGCTGACTTTTGCACCTTTTGCTCCTTCATCATCATTAGACATCATGCCTAATGAAAACCATCTTTGGGCAGCCTTCCGGGGCCGAGTTGAATGAGATGTCAGTTGACAGTTCTCCAGAGCTCTCTTGTGATAGAAGGATAAGGCTGGCCTCATGGCATTATTGAAATCTGCTTTCATTTGTTGTATAATCCAGTTATTGTTGGAGCTTGTTTTTACTCTGTTTTCCGCAAAAGATTTACAAGTTAGTACTAGGAAAGATGGAGCTTGTTTAATGCATTGGCTGGTGATATATACTGGGTATTTTTTGCCTGTGTCACAAGTTATTTTTCACTAGGCCTACCTTTACTCCTGGGTGCCTTGTGACAACTCAGTTTTCCTACCGCTTTCGCAGTCTGCAGTACTGCAGACTCATTCTTTGTGTTAGGCACTTGGTGTGAATTCAGAAATAAACCCAACTGTGAGTGGCATCGAAACTGAGCGGCAGTCGTTAGCTGTATGAAGGTCATCCAGATGACATAGAGGAAAATCTTTTACAAATTTCTCACAGAGCTCTAAGAATATGGTCAAGGATCCTAGTGTGAGGAACGCTGATGTAATCCAATTCTTGATTTACAAAGTGGAAACCAAAGCCGGAGATGCTGTTTATGCTCAAGATCACCTAACAAGTTAGAGGCAGAGCCAAGTGGACAACAGGGTCGTTAGACCTGTAGTGCTCTTTCTGCTTTATTGTGTAGGTTGCACATTTGTAAGATACTTTCAGTTTACTGTGTTCCTGTATACGATTTCTGGATTTCCTCCTAGACTCATGTGTGCATCCAGCAAACAGCTCTGGAGCTAGTTGGCCGAGGTATTGAGGTTCATATCGTTGCTGATGCCACCTCATCGAGAAGCATGATGGACAGGATGTTTGCTCTCGAGGTAATTGTCCCACTGTAAAATAAATCATTTATCAGGTTTCCCCGGTAACTCAGAGGAGCACTGAATAGTTAACAGCAATGAAAGATTTACGCCTTAAATTTGGGCTTGGTTGGACAGTATCAGATTCACCGATTTCCCGAGTCCGGCCTGTGCGTTGACCAACCTTTGGGGTCTCACCACCATATCCTGTTTTACATCTGTCGTCTCCTTAGGTTTAGACCACCTGTGACGCCAAGAGCTTCTTTCTATCTTTGTCACAGCTTTGCTGTAGTTTTGTGCATGAACTAAGAGGAATTCCAGTAAGCTCAATCCAAACCGTTTAGAGATTTGCAAATTAAAAACAGCTCACCAAGGTTTAACTCAACCAAGATCTAGCCAAACCTGGGGCATAGTGGGCCTAAGCCTGGTTCGGCCTCATATTAGGTATCCTCAGACTTGAATCTCTGGGAACAAGAAGTGTGTTTGACCCGATACCACTCACATACAGTGTTCCGTGCCTCCCTGCACTGGAGTGTCAAGATGTATATCATAGAATTGGGGAGTCCGTGATTTTTTGTCAACATTGCATAACAGTAGTCTTACTCAAGCATTTCCAATTCCAAGACTACTGACAAACAAACTAGCACATAATGCTTTGAAACATTCACTCCATATTGTGGAAATTTTCTCTCTTTCCCCCTCTCCCCCTCTCCCTCCATCTCCCTCCCTCTCCCTCCCTCTCCCTCCCTCTCTCTCTCTCTCTCTCATGTTTAATTCTAATTCTATAATAATTTTTACAGTAACGTGCATGCGAATTGAGTTGCCAAGTTCTTTAACTGATTATACCTTTCTCTATAGGATTGCTAGGTCATCTTCGTAGCCTAAAGTGTTCCCTGGGATGGTGGGGTAGGGCAGATGAGAAAGAGTCAGGGGAGGAAAGAAGGGTCAGTGGGGAGGGCAGGTGCAGACACAGGTGGGGCTGGCTGGCAGCAGTCTTTGTTTTAAGGCCTGGTTGACCATCCCTTCACGATTTTATTCCTGGAGCAGTAAATCCTATTTTGGGATTACAAGTGGAAATAGTTTTATTAATTTTGTTTAACTATTTTGAAATCCACCCAGACTGTTGGGTTCTCTGGAAATTAGGTACTAAGTGTTGTTTCGTCTTATCTCAGCAAAGATCTTTAAACTGTTCTTACAGCCAAGAGTTAATGAACTTCCACTTTTCAGATTTCCTTAGTAATCTGAGTTTAAACACTTCCACTGTCGGATCCTCACAGCTCTTTTCCTCTGTGGATATTTATCTCTCTGGCAATGCTGAGGCCTAGAACTTGAAGTGTTTCCAAGAACATGAAAACTAAAAACATACAAGGAGCAAAAATCTTCCTTGCTTGTAAAGACATTTCAAGGACTTTTGTTATACAGTTGTGTAAGTTTTTTAGACGTGTCCTTATTACGGCATTTGTTACCAGAGATTTTTCTTATTTGGCAATTCTGTCTTCTTAGGAGACTCAAAATAAAAACATAGCTATTGGTCATTTGAACCTCATTCCTTGAGAGGTAGTCAGTAATCTCAGTGCTTGGAAGTCCAAAGAGTGGAGAGTTAATATGGGCTCGAATGCAGGCTGTAGTATTTTGTAAATTCCTGTCCTTGGACAGGTTATCTAATATCTGTGCCTCGGATTGCCCATTGGTGGCATGGAAATCTTCACTGGCAGGAGGATTTTTGCGAGGATTAAGTGAGATAACATATTGGTAGCACTTAGCACAGTGCCTGACACGGTAATCACAAATGTTCGCTGCTGCCTTTATTTTTATTGTTGTTGTTATTTATTGTTGTCTTCATGAAGTTGGTCTTATCAGAAATGTGTAAGCAGGACCAGAAGGGACCAGTCCTGAGAAGTTCTAAGGAGGGAAGGAAAGAACCCGGTCTAGGGTGGATTTGGAAGAGCATGAAGCAAACAGCATCGCCTTGGATTACAGTGTGGAGGTCGAAAGGAAGAACAGGGTCAGGTTGGGTGGTGATGGGGAAGACATGCTACATTACAGATTTTTTTCCTTAGTCTGAGTTTGATATGGAAGTATTTTAGTTTGTCCTTAAATTATTGGGAGAAATGTTCATTTTTCTTTTATGACTGTGAAAGTTAAATAGCAACCTGCCAACCCCCGTTTTTCTATTCCTTTAGAACACAACTACTAAAGATAATTCCTGAGACCACCCATATTGCCACCATTACTGAAACTTCTGTGCCAGGGTTTGTGCTGTTTACTTGATTCAACAAAAATTTTTGAGCACCTGCTATCCATCAGGCATCATCGCTTCCAACTAATAATTGTAGAGTTAATGCAGAATAAAATAGAATAAAATCCTCTCTTGAAGTTGATGTCATTGTACTTCTGGGGAGTTGTTAATGTTGCCTAAAAATTGAATGGGCTTGTCCTTTTCTTCCCCTGCCCTCTTTGAGGCTGTCAGGGCTTTGTGCTCTTGCATTTTTCAGTTTGTGGGTCAGAGTAATCATTCCTTTCCTTTGGCCTAGTTGGACTGATGTCGCAAGAGTAAGGGAAGCATTTCGGGAAAGTATTAGCCATGCACCCACGTGCAGTTAAAACAGCCGGAGTTTTAATTGCCCCGGGTAAGCCAGGCAAGTTTGGGAGCAGTATTGTCGGTGTCCTCGTAGCCCAGGGTGGTGAGCAGGAACCTGCCAGTGCCTGGAAAAGCTGCTGCCGTCTCCCTGCTGGGGCCCCCTTTCGGGCTGGGGCGGGGGCAGGCCCTGTGGGAAGGTCCACGGGACTGATCTAAAAACTTTGCATTTTGCTGAGCTACACCTTCCCGTACACAGGTTATTGGCTTGATTATTTTTGGATCCAGTCGATATTGGCCATGTGTCCGTCTTGAAGCTAAGTAATGTTGTGTAGGTTTTCGTTTACTGGCGTGTGCTGCTGTGCCTGGAGCATCCCAGCCTTGCCCGCCACCGTGACCTGACTCCGTTGGTCTGGAGTGCACTGGCTTGGGTCAGCAAAGCACTGGGGGACACTGGCTCTTCCTGTGTCATCACATTTCTTCTGCAGACCTGGGAAGAGCTTTCTGTCCTTTCTGCCTCACTAAGGAACCAGAAAAATTAGTGACAACTGACTTTTGTTGGCATTTTGGAGTTTCTAAAGCACTTCCACTAACATCGAATGTGTGTGATTTGGATTCAGGCTGGATATTGAAAGTCTATTAATTCTGCAATGAGCAGTCTGGAAGGCAGGCCAGCCAGCTGGGGAGGGTGAGAGCTGGGCTTGAGTGACTGGGCGTACGCAGCCGAACTGCAGCTAGTCTTATATTTATTCTCTGCACTTCTGTCTGAATCAGGCATACAGTCCTTTGAGATTTTTTTTTAATCCTCTCCTGAGAATCTTGTAGGAGAGAGGAAGGAGAAGGAGAGAGAGAGAGAAATATCAATGTGAGAGAGAAACATCCATCAGTTGCCACAATGTGCGCCCTGACTGGGGATCAAACCCGCAGCCTTTGGTGCACAAGATGGTGCTCCAGCCAGCTGGGCACCCGTCCAGTGTGCAGTCCTTTGAGATTTCTAATGGTTTTGCTATGATAGTCAGGAGTTGATGGAAAAGCAAGGAAGAGGAAATTCATTTCCAGAAGTCTTTGAAAAACTCAAGAGATAGCCCACTCCCAACATAAAGGGCACCAGCAGCCTTGCTTTTATTTCTTCCTCTTTCCTACATTTTTCCCTGCTGTTTTTTGATCTCTTCAGAGTTCTGGTCATCTGCTCTGCACTCCCTGCTGTCTGGTTGCTGAGGTCCAAGCTTGCTTTCTCATAAATGGACTACGGCTTATACTTCCTTCCTGTCCTTGGGGACAAAGGAAAGGGCCTGCCGGCGGGAAGGCTGGGCCTGTACCTCTACAGCCACCTGAGGGGGGATTTACTTTTGCCCACAGGGATGTCCTGGCCGTTCAAGCGGCTCCTTTCTGATGAGAGACTGACGTGGTCTTTTCCTCTGACTTGCCTAGAAATTTTTCTAACCACCTCATCTTCCATGGTTCTTACATTGGATGTTTCTTGGGATAACAATTGGCCCATTTTGTTGTTGTTGTTGTTGTTGTTGTTTGTTTGATTTTTTTGCCTAGGACATGTGATAACAGGTACATCCAAAAAATGAATCTCTACTCTAGAATTCTCTTCTCACCTCTCTCTTCCCTTCCCACATCCCATTTTCTCCACTTTCTGCTCTTTGTCTTCCTCCCTCCCTCTTTTCTCTCCTTCTTCCTCCTTAAATTCCTGTCCTTAATTCTGTATTATGATTCCACTGGAGCAATTTGGCAAAGACGTTCTTTGACCTGTCAGTGAAATCATATAACCTTAACTTTTATACTCTGCTGTAGTGATTCTAAAAAGTTAATGATGGTGGCAGTGGCGGTCGTTCTGTTACCATCCAGCGGCACAGTTCTTAAACCTCACGTGAGGCTCTTCCACCACCAGTCATTTCTTACTTGGTGGAAGGACACACGTGCTACATATCACATGTTTGTAGACAGGGAAAAGAAATGAGAATCATTGTTTTACAGCCATTAGCCTTGATTTCCTGTCTATCCCTGGCCGTTTTCCTTTCCTGGTTTCCAGCCCGTAGTACTAATACCGAGAATAGTCACAGTGGGGGTGTGGTTAGTTTAAAGTCCTTCCCCATCACCGAGTTTGACAGTATGGCTAAGGACCATGGTTTTAATAGAGAATACTGATTATTGTGTCCCAGCATACTTTTTGATCCTTTAACATAGTGTTTATTCTCATGCTTGCTTGTTGATTTGTCTTTGCCTTTCTTCTTTTTTAAAGCGTCTTGCTCGCACTGGCATCATCGTGACCACCAGCGAGGCTGTTCTGCTGCAGCTGGTGGCTGATAAAGACCATCCAAAGTTCAAGGAAATTCAGAACCTAATTAAGGCGAGTGCTCCAGAGTCGGGCCTGCTTTCCAAAGTATAGGATGTTTGAAGGACGTGTACTGCTCACCATCAGGTGGCAGGACTGTGAGCCCAGACAAGGTCTTGTCTCTACTAGAATTAAAATGTTAAGTCCAAAATTGGCTCTTTTTTTGCGCCTCTTAGTAAAACTTAACCAGTTAGACCATTTGGGTACCAGCGTTTAGTTACAAATGTCAAAGGCTTCAGGTGCTGCTTATCTTCTTTCTTTCTCAATATGCTTTTATTTATTTAAAAAATTAGAATGGAGGTGCCTGTTTTGTCTATACTGTATACAGTGACCATCACTTTTAAAAGTGCACACTCGTGAAGTTTTCTTAAATTGTGCACTGTAAAGAAAAAGATGTATTGATATATAGTTTGACTTTTGTATTATTGTAACGTGTATGTTAAAACAGTGTGGATTCAGTGCTTTTACTTTACAGGTTAGTTGAAATGTGATTATTATATGAGATTTAAAAGCAGGACTTTGATTTATGTTACCCCTTCCCATAATAATGCAGTCGACTTACCTATTCAATGGGCTGCATTCATCTAACCAGACAAAATTATGTAATGAATAATAATATCTTTCTTGATTATACTAATTTTTTTATTCTGGTCACCATCACTAATTCTGTTAGTGTTCTCTTATTTAGTTGAATCTTTTCCTAGAGAGATTTGTTGGGTCACTGTTTTAATTTTGTTAACAGATAGGAAGATTTGCAATGTCATGTCATTACTGGAGGGCTGTTTTAAAATACTTGAAGTATTACATTAGCTGAATATCTTTACAAAAATCTTGACTATATCTGTAATATGCATAAAATTTAGCAAAAAGATAAAGGCTGGATAAAATGTAGTTTTAAATGTTCATATTTTTGTTTGATATTTTCTCCACCTACCCTCCAATTATAAAGGCACCAGTAATGATTTGGTAGTATTAATTTTGTAGTCATTGCTATCCTTCAATAAATTTATTTTCATTAAATACTTATTAGAGGGTTTTAAAACTTTTTAATATTATGTGAAATAATGGAACATTGCTGTCTTTTGTATTAAAGTAATTAAAGAAAATGGATTATGTGAATGAAATTATTTTGTCCCCGCAATACAGCTCTATGAGTACTCTTCCAGGGATTCTAATATTTACTTAAAGGTGTAAAAATTTTTGACATTATCTTTCAACTCACGGGAATTTTCAAAGAAGGAAAATCCTTTGCAGGCAGGGGTAAATGGATTTTACTGAAGGGCCTTCTTCAGGGTTCAAGAGCAGTAGAAATATTTGTTTTGTGGTAATAGACAACAACCTAGCATTCTTTTTGTGGTGTCTTCAAATATTTTTTTCCGGCAACCATGTTATATCAGAAAGAAGTATCAAAGATTTCTCCATATTTTAAAGTATTTGTTAATAAACTTAATTTAGTGCGTTTCAAACTTGAATATGAATGCAAATCACCTGGGGACCTTGTTAAACTGCTGACTCTGGTTCCGTAGGTCTGAGGTCCAGCCTGACACTTTGCATTTCCAATAAAAGACCAGTTTCCACCCGTGCTGCTCAGAAGGGACCACACTTGGAGTAGCAGTGATTAGTGACAACACCTGTTTCCCTCACTGCACCAGGCCCTTCATTTCTTAAAGAAATGCCACCACAATAAAGCCTTTTCAGAGCCAAAGTCAAGTCCGTGACCCCGAGTTAGTTTTTTATGGCTACAATCAAAATTACCACAAACTTGGTGACTTAAAACAACATACATTTAGTATCTTACAGTTCTGTAGGTTAGAAGACTGAAATGGGTCTCACCGGGCTAAAATCTGTCTTTCCTGCTAGATTATAAACTCCTGGAAAGCAGGACACATCAATTTCCTATACTCATTCTGGAAACATGTTGTGAGGACCTGGTAAGTTCTAAATACTGTGCTATGTGTTTAGGATTTAAAAAAATGCCTCTCAGAAACACATGGTCAAGTATAAATCTGATATATCAGTAGTATGACCTCTCGGTAAATGTGAATTGAATTAAGTTATGTCAGGGGTTCAGGAATGTCAATTCAGCATTAAAGTTCAGGGTAACATAGCTGTGAATTCTGCCGTCTCCCTCCTTTTTTGCAAATTATGCAAAAGCAGGGTGACATGACCTTATTATTATAGGAAAACTGAATTGATTTTAATACATTAGTCTTTGAATTTGGAAGTGCCTGTAATTCTGTAGGATAATAAAACTCTTTTAACTGATGTAAATAAAGAACTTGAGAACATAAGCAAAAGAATAATCCAGTGTAATAGAATCGCAAGGGGGTTAGGAGCAGGGTCAAGACACTTCATTTATTGAAATACTAAAACATCTGCAGAAACTTTAACTAAAATTAAAATAAAAGCGATAACTTATTCTAACCAGGAAACCAAGTACCCTCTTATAGCCATTCAAATATCACATTTCTCTGATGAGGTGGAATATTTTCCCTTTTTAAAAGTTGACATTTGGGTAAACAGGGCTTTAGAGCCTGGGTGGAACTTTAAAGATCATGATCTCAAAGGTCTATTTCAGCTGTAAATTCTGAACAGCAGACTTCTTGTCAAGAAAGTTTATTTTTAGAAGAAATACAAATCCAAAATGGCGGTCAAGTCAAATAACCTATAATTCCTATTGGAGAGATTATAATGCTGATTTGCTTACTGTCGTAAACAGAATTTGAAATGACCCCCAAGGTTTCCATTCCAGTGTACACACACCTTCTCCCAGTGACCACTAATCTCCGTGCAGCTGTAGGGGATTTTTGCTCAGGTAATTAAGGTCTCAAATCAGCTCACCCTGAGATCGGGAGGGTTCTTTTGTGGTCTTGAGCCAATCAGGTGAGCTCTTAAAAGGGACTGGCTCTTCCTGACAAATGGGATTCAGGGAGGAAAACTCCCCACAGATGGCCGACTTTGAGAAGGACTGGAGTCCAGGGCTATGAATGGGGGCAGCCAGCAAGGAAGCAGGGACCTAAGTTGCACAATCATAAAGAATTGAATTCGGCAACCAACCTGAGTGAGGTTGGATTCTCCCCAGAGCCCCCAGGTAAGAATGCGATGCGGCTGACATCTTGACTTCTGTACCTTGTGAGGCCCTGAGCAGAGAAGGTCATGCGGTGCCTGGTCTTCTGACCTACAGGATGTGAGGTAATAAATTTCTCTTGTTTGAAGCCACTAAGTTTATCCTTGTTACACAGCAACAGAAAGCTAATATACTTGCTTTTTGGGTTGGTTGGTGGTTGGTTTTTTTTTTTAACTTACAGTCGTGTTCATATGAAGAAAGGAGGAAGGCGATAAGTAGGATGCCACCAAAAGAGTAAAATAAGTCTATTTTACATTCCCGTTAGCTCCTGTTAATTCGTTTCCAGAAAAGTGGGGTGGAGGCAGGGAAAATACGTCCTATAGTCCATTATGTTCATGGAGCATTTTTTTATTGTAAGGTTAGCTTTTTTATCTTTAATTGTAGAAAATACTCAACTTAGATCACACCTGTCATTTCTTAATACAATTGTTAGTGGCACCGTGTATTTTACTACTCGACTCTAAAAGTCACTTGGCTTTGGATTTGTCCATTGTTCTTGCAGCTGCTTGCTGTCTAAATTGTTCCTCCCACTCAGGCAGTAAATGCAAGAAGTGAGAGGTGGCTCGTCTTGGAACTGATCATTAATAGCAAGTACTCATTGTTAATGTAGGTTGAATACGTGCGTCTTTGAACTGGGCTTCTGGAAAATGCATATTGTGCTTTCAAAATTGCCGGTTTGGTAGCCCCAGCTAAAAATGTGAGATGCTTTATAAATTGTTGGAAATGTGGTTATTTTCCAAGAAATTAAGACCCTAAGGAATACTTGAAATATATGAATGAAGAACATAGGTGTAAATTAGTAGCCGCTAACCGAATGTTAGCGCCTGTTTGGCTGTATTGTTTGTTTACCAGTAAGTAAGTGCTTTATTCTTTTGGAGAATTTGGCAGAATTTAAACACTCTGCCCTATGATGTCAGTATTGGATTTCAGCAACTTATTCCTGCAGGTAGGCAGCATAAATTAGGTATGACACTGTGTCATCACATGCACATATGCACATACCTTTCTTTTCAAATTAAAAAAAAAAAATGGTTGGGCTTGTTGGTGAAGGAAGTTGGCAGGAAAGAAAAGAATGGAGGATTTTTCCTTTTCCTACCGGGGAAAAGCAGTGGCTCTGTGATGCATTGTATAATGGAAAGCATTGAAATGACAGACGTGGCTCTGTTCTTAATAGCTCTGATACTTGGGGGAAATGTCATCTCTCGAGGTTACCAAACAACACTGAGAAGCGGCCTGGGTAGAAGTGGTCAGGGTCTTTAGACACGGCGACCCAGCGAGACATGTAGGAGTGTAAGAAACTCACGGCGTGGGGTGGAGGGACTGTATCTCCAGACAGACAGAAGCCGTGTCCTGGAAGGCCAGTCTTGCAGAGCTTTGGTTCTTGCTTGTCTCAGCTCTCTCTGCAGCCGCCTTGAAGCCTTTCTGAGAGATCGCTAGGTTCTCTCATACAGGAAGTGGAGTTGGATGAGATGACAAAAATGACCGACCTTTTCACCTAGATACTAGGTGTTACATTTTCTGAAAACTGTCATTTAAAATAAGATTTACAGATTGCCTACGGCTAAAAATTGAGCCTCAGCATTTTGACATAACCGAGCAACACAGACACAGTAGGCTGATTGTCCTCAAGTGCTAAGTGGATTCTATGGAAGAGAAAGTGAATTATTGTAACTGTTTGATCAAGGATGCCCTATCTAATTTGAAGAGAAATATATCTTAGAAAATGCAAAACTATGAAGTACTACCTCACTTTCTTTGATAACCATAAAAAGTCCAATGATTGAACAAGACATAAGGGTGTTGTGAGCATTTAAAAAATTATCTTTGTGAAATGTGTAGATCAGCTTAGAGATTTTAGATTGATTGCATTGTTTGAAATAGGTTTCTTTTGCCAAAAAACAGATGGGAGCTTATTGTTTAGTCCTCTGAAATGCATTTTATAGATTTTTATTTTAGATATTGGAATAAATTCTATGAATACAAATTTGCTAAATAGTACTATGTTTAGATCAGCTTTGTTGGTTGAAACCTCTCAAAATAGGTTTAGCATATCCTCTTTACCCTTTGAAAAACTTCTCTATTGAAAGACTAATAAAGAAATAAATGAAAGATAGGTAGGCAAGTCATTAAATTATTTTGGTCTACATTAACTTGCAAAATAGCAAAGCAACTTCTAGAAAAAAATCATGCTATCATTACTAATCATTAAAATTTGGATTGTACTCAAATTGTATTTTGGCTAATTGAAATTTGGAAAATTGTAAGTCTAGGTGCACAGAGATTTATTTATATTAACATCATCCAACAAAAGCTCTCTCTGATAGACTGGCAGCATAGGTTTTAAACTATTTTAGCACATAAGAAATATGATACAGGCAAACCTTAGCTACCAAGAGTCCTCTGGGATGAGTATGTATGGGTTTATTTGTCCACTCCTGCAGAACTACTTTACTGGTTACTTACCTCGTGAACGCCTCCCCACTGGGAACAGTCCAGAGAAGGATGAGCTATTGTTTCTGAGGGCATCAGTGGAGTGAGAGGCAAAACAAAGGGCACACAGGTGATTAGTACAAATAGGAGGTGCCGGACACACCCCGGGGATGCCGACGACACAGTCTCCCCAGAAGGGTTAGGGCTTTTTAAATCCACATCCTTTTCATTTTAATCCTTTCCGGTAGGATTTGTTTGGTGGTTGGTTGGTTTGGGTTAATATACAAAACATTTCCTGGCTCCTTTTAACAGGATAGGAAATTTTGCTCCAAGGTTAGAGTCTGTTAAAGGAGGTTACAGTCTAGTCTACAAATTGCTGCCCACTGTGCTCTGGACATACCCAGCTCCCATGTCCACCTGAAGGGCATAGGTGCAAAGTGGGTAATGGTGCAGCATCTTGACATGGACTGAGCACTTAACTGTGAGCCAGGCACTTTGATACGTGTTCTGTGTCTGTTGCCAATTGTCATGACCTTGTCAGGTTGTTCCTATTATCCTCACACACAGAGGCCGTTAAGTACCTGGAGCTGGGAGCTGGAGTGGTGGTGCTCCCTTGCATGCTCCCCACTAACTACCTAACAGTGTGGCCCTGAATATTCCTAAATGTCCGCTGTGGGCAAGGTCAGCTCTTTACTACATGTACCAAGAGAATGTCTACAAATCTATTGAGTAGGCTAATTACTCATTCTGTGTACAGTCAGTCTTAATTACAGTTCTGATGGGGTGCTGCCAGTTGTGCCAGCTGACCTGGAGTCAATGCACTGTAGGCATTGCATAACCCACAGCTTTCGAACTCGATTGCTTGCACCGTGAAGCAGGTAATATAATAAATATATATATATAATATATATTATATATATATACATATTTAATGTAGAAGGAAGTGCACACACCTTCTATGGGGATGGGCCCTACTTAGTGCCACCTGGTTGCTACCCTGTGGGAGCAGAGCTTTCAAATCTCCTGCAGAAAAAGCCAGACTTTTTGATACTGGTCTGTGGGCCATGAAACCTGTTTGTCAATGTAGCTCATCCCCTGCACGTGGTACTCTTCTAATTCCTCATTTAGGTTTACTAGGTCTCTCTCTCTCCCCCTCTTATTTGCAGTCGTCTCAAATCGTGACACCAATTCGAGTCACCTGGAGAGCTTTTAAACTCTAGTACCCAGAGCATGCCCCACATCAGTGAAAGCAGAATTTCCATGGGTGGGACCCAGATATTGTTGAGCTCTTTACTCTCCAGGTGATCCCAGTGAGTAGCCAAGTCTGAGAACCAGTGCTCTGAAGCCTTGCTACCCAATGTGCCCCTCACAGCATCACCGTCATGCCCGTGGCAAGTGCAGGATCTAAACCCCACCCTGGTACTACCGAGATGGAACCTGTAGCTTCACAAAATTTCCATGTCATTCCTATGCAGGTTAAAGTGTGGGAAACATTACCTAATAATTCTCAAGTGACAGGTTGAAACTCCCTCTTAAGCCTTAGGACAGTGGGTCTTAACCACAGCTACACGTAAGGTCACCAGGAAGTCTCAAACTTGTACCCATATCCCATCCTGTCTTGGAAGAGTCTGATTTAATTCACCTGTGTTGATTTCTAGGCATCAGTTTTTTTTAAAAACTGTCCCAAAGTGAGTCTAATATACCACCAGGGTTGAAAATAGCTAACTGCCTTAGCTCAGTTTTCTTCATTTTGTGGTTCTATGAACTTGTCTCCACCCAATAAATATTTCTGCTATAATGCCATCTGATAATTCACATTGAAAAAGCCTCTGGGAGAACTTTGCTACCAAAACTACATAAGCAGTTTTATCTAAGTCTGAATGTTTTGTGATTATGTATGCTAATTAACTCTTCAACTACCACTTTTGAAGATGGATTTAAGAGTTAGTCTGCCCTAGTCTGTAAACATGCAGTCTTTACTCTGTGGTTTTCAACCTGTCTACACAGCAAAATCCCAAGGGGACCTTTTCAAAAAAGTAGGACGCATGGATGCAACCGCCTTTAATGTGCTTTCAGAGAATTCAGACAGTTCTGATGCAATGAAGGGCAGCATCAGCGCTCCAGGCCCCCCAAACACATGCCACTGAAAAACTGCAGGGTTAGCTCAAACAACCAGGTGTCTTAGTTGAAGGGGACTTAGAGATCACTGGGAATAAATTAAATTACTCCTGTGAGGTCCAGTTTCTTCAGCTGTAGGAAAGGAGATGATATCTCTTATGTTACTTAATGAGAACTTTATATAGTGTTTACAAAACACTGAGCAGTGTCAACTCTCAATATTTTTCAAAGCCTAATCTAACAGGCAGGTCTTCTCACAGAAGACATTCATCTTAAATGGCGCATGTCAGCACTTTGGCACCCCTTTCTTTAACTTCTACCCAAATTTAAAGGTTGTTGTTTTTTTTTATTAGTTGCATGCCTTTTAATCATAAAGATATAAAATAACCACCTTTCCCTATGTAGATGGCATAGCTTACCATAAAGAACCGGAAGGATCTCCAGTAAGCCAAATATTCCCCATTAATGTGAAAATTAAGGTCTCTTCCCCAGACAAACTGAGCAGTTCAACTGAGCAATTAGTTTTTTCAGCTTTGTGGGGCACACTAGAAAGCTAATTCGTGCAGAAGACCGAGCCATTTAATGTATTTTAAGATTCATACTAAGGTTCCTTCGTCATATTGGCCAACAGATTACACATGTTATTCAAATTTAATGGGTTAATTTATGTCATGTGCTACAGGGGCTTCCAATCTTCCTATCATAACAGAAGTTAAAAAGAAAGGTTCTGGCTTCTCAGGGGGCTAGAAAGATCCGCACCAGCATCCTTGGACGCTTGTCACAGAACACCTGCGCTAGAGGCTCTACAGCGCCCCCTGGGGGCACACTGGGAATAAGGCTCTCAACACGGTTTCATCCACAGCAGCTCAGCTCTTGGGTTTTCTTATTTATCCTCCACATAAGTCTTCATTTACAGAGAAGTAAAGAAAGTCCCTGCCTTTCTGGTGGTATCTCAGATTTCATTTTATAAACATAGATCCAAAAACTTAGCAACCATTTGAGGAAAATGAAAGTACCGGAGCTCCCCTCCCTGAGGTATTACCAACACTCCTTTCAGAGTCTGTTTTACTGACAGATTCTTAGGGGTTTTTACCCTGGTTATCTGTTCTTGTTTGTGAAAAGGTATATATCTTTTGTGGTAATTGTAATAAATCTAGACGGTGAGATACACTGATAGATTGTGAATGCTTCATTAGAAATCTAATAATTCTCCAGTAAATTCAATCTTAGAGGTGACTGCATCCAATTTCCTTTTCAGAGGACATACTGAGATGCAAACTTACCTTCCCAGTCAGCCACCTATTCAGTGGGTTTCAGCGTCTTCCTCACCAGGCCCCAGCAAGGCCTCCAGGTTCCCCCACAGCTTTGAGGGGATATTGTGTACTTGGTAGCCTCAAATATAGAAAAGCTGAATCAAGCTATGAAAAAGCGAAGACTCATTACTATTGTTTATAAACATGTAAATTTATATGTCAGAAAATTATTTTTGAATTAGCATGCCTACTATTTCTAGCTAACAAGAAGCATACACCATTTGATATAAATTTCTGAGAAGACCCTAACTACTCATTTTTGGCCTTTATGAATACATAACTTTGACCATTTGTAGTTAGTACCTCCTCTGACTATAAATGCAGTGAAACCTGATTGAGGGAGTTGCAATGCTGGGGAGAGAAAATGAGCAATTACAGTAAAATTCCATGGCCCCGCTGAGAGCCTTGCTTATCAGACCTCTTTTTTTGGTAGTTGGTGATGCTTTCCAACCTGATTGTCTACTTCCTTTTACCATAGTCAGAAATCTGACTAAAACCAGGCTAGGCCTAATTTTTCTTTCTCCTGGCTGACTTCTGTCTCTAGCCATTCTTCTGTCTGCAGACTCATTCTTTCAACATAGATTTCTTTGGTGTGTGTATTTTCTACATGTCACACGAATTCTGAAGATACAAAAACATAATAAGGAATAGTCCTGTCTTAAAGCACTTGTCTGCTCTTGAGGGAAATCCTGATTGATCTAAGAAGCCAAGAGTGAAACAATCATTATTCCTGCTAGTAATAAATAATACCATATGTAATAAAAACTTAGTTTTTCACTCAAAAATATTTAGTGAAATTCTTAGAGTACCCAGAAGTATGTTACATTTTTTTAAGTGGAGTTAGAGACTCTTATCAATATAAGAAATGCTAGGAAATGTCATAAATTTAATCACTAAAGACTTTGGCAAAACCATTATACAACAATGCATTTTTTTCCTCCAGTGAATTCTACTATAGGTCTATGATCTCAGATTGTTAAAACAAAGAAACACCCTCCTTATGCAAAGTTTATGAGTAATATTTTGAGAGAATTCCTTAAATTTTATAACAAATTAATTTGCATTATTTTACGTAAGTATTAAAACCAAAGTGAATTTCTACCATACTGAATTGGACCTACTTTCTAGGTCATTTTAAAAGCAAGATGGGACTAATTCCTTTGGTCCTTTAAAAATAAATTTTAACTGAATTCAGTTGGAGTGAGCTGGGAAGTTCAGGGAAATATCAGGTTATATCTATAGCCTCTAAATATATGGGGTCCGGCACAAATAACGCCCCTTTGTAATTACAAAATCTTTTATTACAAAATTATAAGCAGATAATTCTGTAACATAATATCACACTCAGGCACACCATATGACATCTTAGGTGAAGTGTTCGAGTTAAAACTACAAATTATTATGCCCATATTACTACCCTACCAACCACAGTCACGCAGGTGTTACTTCTGCCGGACCCTGCAGTGTTTGTATTCTCTCAGGGAGCCACACTCAGAAGCTCATGGACGAAGTAGACAGGGCTTAGATGTAAAATTTATCTGCAGTGGCACAAGGACAGAAGTAGGAGACTGGGAATATCAACAACAAGGTAGATTTTAAAAGATGACTAAGACCAGAAAATGAATGGTCATTTTTCTTTTCTTTTTTTTTTTCTTTTTATGGAAAAAAACTAAATGGACTTTTTGGCCAACCCAATACTTCCCTGGGCCCTTTCCAGGCCTGGCCACCCTTTGGGTCTCAGCTCAGAGGCATTTCCTGAAACATCACCCTATCTCAGCGATTTTCATCCTTTTTCATCTTATGGCACACATAAACTAATTACCAAAATTTTGCAGTACACCAAAACATCTTTTTTTTTTTTTTTCAGATCTGACAGAAAAATAGGTGTCATTTGGATTCATCCACAGTGGACAGCTACTGTTGTGTTGGCTGCTGTCATTTTTTCGTTTGACAGTCTAAGGGAAAAGAGGTCCGCACCCCTGAAATAGTCAGGTATTTCATGTTTTAAAAAATTCTTGCAGCACACTGGCTCAAAATCGCTGCCCTGTCTAAAGGAGATTCCGCAGGACCTCTGTTACACAACTCCGTTTATTTGTGTTGTAGTATTCATTACTATCGGTAACTATCTTGAGTATGGTTGGTTGTGCTTCTTCGTTCTTTTTTCCTTAAGGCATGAGATCTCTGCGGGCAAGCACCGCGTCCTTGCCCGCCGCCTTTGTCTTCAGCACCTAGAGCTGTGCCTGGCAGAGCAGGTGCTTAATTAGCATTTGTTGAAATGCAAAAAATCCTTTGTTATGGTGGACACTGAGGACCTATTCTCAGCCCCCCGTGCTGGGTGTTCTGCTCTTGCACGCGGTTACTATGCCAGGAGAGACCCTGCGAGCAGATAGCGCCCCCTCACTCTCCTCCTCAGCTTCCTACCAGTGACACTATTGTCCAGTCCCCAATAAAAGCCAGTGGGCAAGGAGGCTCAGCTGACACAGCTCAAAATTTCAGTTTCCCAGGGCACAGAGTCAGATAGAGTGGTCATTTTTCAAGCTTACCTTGTTCATTCTTAAGGAAGAGTGAATGATATTATTCCAGGGCTACATTGTAAAAAAAAAAATCTCAATATTCATGTTTTTAAGTTGTATTTCTTTCATGAAATGTATTAACTCACCAGGTGATCAATTATACTTTTTCACAGATTTCTCTTAATTTTGAAGTTGTGGAAGAAGTTTATTCATTTATTTATAATTTGTTTAACACTCTAAATCAGGTCACATTTCCCAAAATAAAGGCACCTTCACCAAACTGAACTCTAAACTAATGATCCCCAAATGTAATAAGCAGACAGATGTGCACTTTGATTACTTTAGGCTTATTTCAGGGTTGAAAAAAATACTAAGAAATATTACCACAAAATCACTAAAATCTAACATTATGTAAAATCTTACATAAAATCTATAATATTAAACGGCAGATATCAACTGGGGAAAACTCTACAGCCTTTAATTTAAAAGAACTTATATTCTTTTTAATGTAAAGACATCAGTTAAATTTTTTTAAATGGCAGCTTTTTCCCATTGGAAATGTGAGCAAATAGGAAATTATCAGGCATTTACCCAAAAAAATGCAAATGACCATAGCATGAAAAATAAGTTCAAAGTTATTAATCATCAAAAATGCAAGTAAAAATTGGAAACTACCACAGTCCACAATACTTGCAAAAGCAAACAAACAAAAATGCAGCCTGATACAGCTTTGTGCATAAGAGGGTGCAAACTTTTCAGAGGGCAGACGGTAAATTAAAAATATATTATTCATACTCTTTAAATTCTAGTATAACATTTTCTCTTAAGGAATGAAAAGTCAAAGAATACTTATATAAATAGATGTTTATGAGGGAAAAGACATGGGTGGATATAAATGATTAAAAGAAAATTTATCAAAATAATAATAGTTCTCATTGACTTTTCCTTATTTTAAGATTTTACTTATTTATTTTTAGAGAGAGGGGAAGGAAGGGAAAGAGGGGAAGGGAAGGAGAGAGGGAGAGAAACACTGGTGTGAAAGAGAAACATTGCTTCTCACGCACACCTCAGCCGGGGACCAAACCTACAACCCAGGCCTGTGCCCTGACCATGCCCAACCAACTGAGCCACACTGGTCAAGACTATTGTTGACTTTTTAATCACAGTAAACAAATACTTATAGTCAATTAGACTAATGCCAGGAACCAGACCGCTGTGCGTACAGCCATGCCTGAAGCAAAAAGCTCTGCATGTCGAGCTTACATTCTAGTTAAGGCTGATACTCAAAGTCTTTTGTTTTAGTCCATATACTTTTCAGTATTTTCCAAATTTCTCCAATGAATGTACTTTCTTATATTATCAGAAATATAGGTTACTTAATTTATTCTAGTTAAAAGGGAAACATCTATTACTTTTAAATATCATATGTGGTTGAAATATTTTCTTTTAAGTGATCTCTGTGGTGTTTCTTAAGTGTTTTCACATGTTACATATTGAACTGGGCCACAAGGTCCCTACCTGTTTACAAAAATATATGACTGCATATAAACTTCTTTATTTACAACCATTATAATGTCATGTTAATATTAGACTTTCTAAACATCATTTTTCCAAATTTCTTCTGAAAATGAAGTATTTAGAGAATTTTAAGAATGAGAAAACCTATGAAGAGGCTGTGGAGACATTTCTCTCAGCACTGATGCCCCTGGATCATAACAAAACTGAGTCGTACCTGACATGTTTGCCATTCTTCAATAGAGACCGTATCTTATGGGTGGTGGGGAGGAAGAAATGGGGTTATTCCAGGGTAGGTGCTGCGTTGTCACATAACCTGTTAAACCTGAGTGGTAGTTCTTAATCTCCGTGCCCATCACAATGACCTGGGGAGCTTAACATGAAGCAAATTTTCAGGCTCCTGCCCAAGAAATTGTGATTCAGTGGGTCTGGGACGGGGCCAAGCCTCTATATTTTTATCAGGTTGTCTCAGGTGGTTCTGATGGCAGTGGCTGCATATTAGATGACACTGAGAATGAGTGCCCAGGGGCTTGAAGCTCAGTAAACTTTAGGATGTTAAATTATTGTCTCCAAGGAAACATTTCCCTTTAGCTTAGCTCTCAGGTAGATACTCCGCTTCTGTAGTGGCTGGCCGAGTGCGCTGCACAATTACGTGCTGAGCGTTTCTTGACAATCTACTTGCACTGATAGATTCAGACTGACTGGAAATAGCTAAGTCACCTCCAGTGTGAACAGCGGTTTTCTTTGTAGGTTTTCCTACTTAGCCATTGTGCTCAAACTTGAACCATCCATGCTCAAGGAAGAAAAAAATCTTTCAGACCTAATAGACTTCCAAACATCTTGTTGGACAAATGCTGACCTGAGGAACTGAAACATTAGTCCCTGAAAATGTCTTCCACATGAAAGTATCCCTACAAAGGATACTTTTTGGCTTTTCAATTAGCAAAACAAGTTTTCCTCGCTACCAGCATCAAAATTAATAAAAATTAATTTTCAGCTCACGGATCCCTAAACATATATGCAAATCCTAAGGATCTTTCGTTGCCAGTTTAGGGTACATTTTAATATCTACTTATACGGCGATACTTCAGGCATGGTCATCACATAACATTGGATGAAATTATGAAGTAGATCAAGATGGTCCCTCATCTCTGCTTCCTGATTCTGCTCTGCCTGGGCAAATGCTCATTTCCGTCTTCCTCTGGCACCGGGGCCTGTGGGAGCTCTCTCTGCCATGGGCTCACAAATAGAGTAACTGCTAAGAACAACTTACAGATAGACCAGATGTTTTTACTTCTTCCTGGGATTTTGGGCATTTTGCAAATGGAGGGTTTTGTGCTATTCAAGAGGGATGTTGAATATTAGCAAGAATTCAGAAAACATCTGTGGGGAGCTAAGGGGTTTCTCCTGAAATCAAAATCCCTGAGACTATTTTTTCCCCTCTGAGAAATCACCCTGATCTTTGTTATTCCTTCCTTAGTATTTTGATAATATGGTAGTCATAAAAATACCTATCATAGACACTAAAATGTGTCTCCGAATACATCTGTTACTTTTATGTTCCCTTTACAGTTTCTTAAAGCAAGTAAAACACATGAATATAAATCATATGAATAGATTATTTATATATACACATATTCCCATGTTTTCTGTAAATTGCTACAAAAATGGAGATTACATTTAAGTAATGCTTTTTGCATGGGCTGTTTAAATTATTGTGCAAGAAGTGTGTCTTGTATCCTGGAGACGTAGGGCAACGGAGATATAAATATTGCCTGGAAAACATGTGTTCAGATTTAAAAGGCAAGAACACATCTCTACCAGCTAATGAAACACTGGAAATGTCTTTAGTAAACTCATCAGATATCTGTGCACTTAAATGTACTTTGTGATTTTTGTTCCTCAAAGAGTTCATTTTTTTTTTAAGTTTCTATTGAGGAGAGAGCAATGGGAGAGTTAAGCCACATTTAACGTGTTCTAAATGTTTACAGTTCTGAGCTTAGCATATTTTGCCTGTTGTAGGCCCTCAACAGATAGTTGTTGATTGCTTTGGGAAGTATTGGGGATCTACAAACTTTCTGAAATGGTGGAGTGGGACATGCATGGGATTAAGTGCTGCCCCTAGCAGGCTGTGTGAGATCAAGACAGTCAGTTCACCCAGGCTCACACACTTATTAAATTGTGAGTTTACTCAGCTTGTAACTATTCATCAAGAAATGTCATAATTGATAAAGAAATCACAAATTGTCTAACATAACCCCTCGTTGCCAGATGAGGAATCCAAGCCCCAGATGAGTCGATGAGTTGCCCCAAGTGATTAGGAGCAAAACTATGTCACCTTCTCATCCCAGCCCTTAATCGTATGCTTTCACTACAACCCTTAATTCCTATAGAGTGTAACACGATTCTGATAGTTCTGAGCTCATGTTTTATCCCCTCAACTCTGTGTGCATGGAATTTAATACTATTCCCATTTGACAGATGTGGAAAATGAATGTTCCAGAAGTGACTCATTCAAAAACATATGTTTTGTAGCAATAGAAGCACTTTCCCTTTTGTTCTTTATGGTATTGCCTCTTGTTGGGTGTGCAACGTCCCCAGGTCTCTAAACTGGATCATTGTTAAGGTTGCTTTTATTGGAAATGTTTGGATTTCCTATCTAATCTTTGAAAATAAAGTGAACCTCAAGCCAGTTCTAAAGCTTGAGGAGTGTTATTTAAATCAAACCCAATCAACTGACAAAACAATAGATAAAAATAACTGTAAGTTAAAAATAGATAAGAATAGGTTAAAAATTAATAGGCTTTACCATTCTGGAATTTGTTCACCTGACATTTTACAGTTTGAGAGTATAATCTCAAACTACACTGTTTTTGTGGGGAGGGGAGATAAAAAGCTGATCAGTTGACCTGATTGTTTAAACTTAAAATGCAAGAATGAAAAGGGGAAAAAAGTTTCCAAATTTTAGGTCAAAGTTTAAAAGAAGTTTTAAGTAAGGCTAATTCTCATCTTCTTGTAATATGTTCTTTTTCCCTCCAAAAGACACAGTGTTGGATCACAAGTTTTAGTGGGGAAAAAAGGACCAGGAATGGCAAGATGACTTGAGAGGCAAGAAATACTTTGCAGTTTCCCTTCCAAAATATGAAGGCTTCCAGCCGCAATGAGACATTCTTTCATAACAATGCCTAAGAATATGTTTTACATGAATGGTAGGACTTAAGCTAATTGTATTGTCATACCCAGACATACACCAAAAAAGATCATGTTTCACCCTTCATGTTGAAAATATTTCCATGGCATTTGGACTAAAATAGGGAGAGTGTTGAGTCAATATTTTCATTTTACTGTTGAAGAAGCAAAGGTTTAAGGACTCGGATGCCTTTTCTGAGTTACCACACACAGGTGCCACGCTGGAACCCAAACCCTGCTTTCCTGGCTCCCCCTCCCTGGGCCACCATGTTTCTAAAATAAACTGTGTTCATCTATAAGGTAATCAGCAGTCAGTAAACAACCGTCTGGAGTAACTGCACATGGGGCGTGTGTGCAATGGACACGGCTGCGTGTCTGGGAAAGATCATGAATCTACAATCACTGGTCGTGGGTGTCACTTACAGTTGTCAGAATGAGATGCGCTGATAGAAACCTGGCAAATAAAGGAGGGACTTTCCACTTGGATTGCTAGCAAGGCAGCTTTAGGAAGAGCAAGTGTGTGTGGGAGGAGGTCATTGAGAGGACTGACCATCAGGTGACCCGAGAGCCGGACTCAGGCCACCCAAGGCTCCTTAACTGCTCGCCCATCCTTGCAACTTATGTTCTGCCAGCAGTTCCCGTAGCCCAAGTCGTTTCAGCGATGTAACTGAGAGAGTAAGGTGTTGAGATCATCTGGACCGAACCCAGGTAAAGCCTCTATACATTTCTAAGGTTTTGGTCTTGTGGTCACCTAAGATGAGCCTCGTGATAAGTTCCCTTGCTTATTAGAACTGCCACCCACCAACCTGGAGAGGTCTATCTCGTTATTCAACCACTTCATGTCTTCTGTGTATGGCGACCAATTTGCAAAGCAAAGTGTGATATGGTGTTTTAGGGTGAATTTAGCAAAATGCCTGTAAAAAATTTTGAGAGACAGATTTACACACACAGACCATAGAGTCTCTGTGGTCCATTTACCCAAGAAAGTAGAACCACTTTTAAAACACTGAGGACAAAAGGAATTTCTATTCTTACAAAGATCCCTAGAGAAGGGTTATCTTTGATAACTTGTTCTAATGTTTGACCACACATATATTAGGAATTTTAAACCCAAAATATCACATGACAAGGTTTAAGCCTATTTGATCCATAAAATTGGGGCATAGTGGATTCATTCTTTCTGTTAATCTTATGCTTTAGTAACATTCCTTAGTCTCTTTTCATTACTTTTTTTCTATTTTCTAGACATATTATTTTTAAGACTTTATTTTTTAGAGTTTTTGGCTTACCAAAAACTTGAGAGGGTAATACAGAGATTTCCCATATACTCCCTTCCTAGCCTCCCCAACATCACTTACCAGAACGATACCCCTTTTTTTTTTCTTTTTTACACCAAGGATGGATCTACATTGACATACTATAATTACCCAAAGTTTGTAGTTTACGTTAAGGTTCCCTCTTAGTGCTAGACACTGTATGGGCTTGGATAAATGTTAACTTACATAGATCTATCATTATAATATCATACAGATTATTTTCACAACTCCGAAATCCTCTCTGCTCTGCCTCTTCATTTCCCCCATGCCCCACCCACATCCTAATGCTCGCTTTCCAACTCTTGGAAACCACTGACCTTTTCCTTGTCTTCATAGTTTCACCTTTTCTAGAATGTCATACAGTTGGAGTCCTGCAGTATATTGCATTTTCAGATTGGCTTCTTTTACTTAGTAACACGCATTTAAGATTCATCCATGTAATTTTCAGGGGCTGGGATCACTTTTTTTTTCTTTCTTTTTTTTTTTATTCTGAGTAACAGTCCATTGTGTGAATGCACCACAGTTTATTCTTTCACCTCCTGAAGGGTGTCTCGGTTGCTTCTAAGTTTTGGCCATTATGAATAAAGCTGCCATGAACATCCATGTGCAGGTTTGTATGTAGGCATAAATTTTCAACTCCTTTGGGTGAATACAAAGGAGCACCGCTGCTGGATTTTATGGTAACAGTGGGTTTAGTTTTTTCCAAAGTGACTGTACCATTTTGCATTCCCGTCAGCCATGTATGAGGGTTCCTGTTGTCCCACCTCCTCACCAACATTCGGTGTTGTCAGCGTTACAGATTCTGGACATTCCAGTAGGTGTGCAATGTTTCCCTTCGTATCTTTAAGTCAAATACAGAGGACTGTTTATTTTTCAAGTTAATTGTAAATACATATAATTTTTGGCACCCTGTTGAAACAGTTTCATGTTTTCACAGCTCTTTATTTGTGTAGTTGGTCCATGGCCATGTCACCCTGAATGCGCCCTACCTCGTAGCTAAGCAGGGTCAAACCTGGTTAGCGCTGTTGGAACTAGATTGCTTGGGTTTGAAACCCAGCTTTACCACCTATTTGTGGAGTTCCCAGTAACTCTGAAGTTGCCACTTACTCTTTCATTCATTCATTCATTTTACATACAGGGTTTGGCAAAAGGAGGTTTATAGTTGTTCATATGGAAAATAATGCAATAAATAATAAATAACGCTAGAATAAACCCTGTTTCGTGTACTCACAACTGTAAACCTACTTTTGCCCTACTCTGTATTTATTATACATGTAGTATGTTTTACTACATGTTTTTAAAATAGTATAAAATGTCTAATAAAAAGCAACAACATGCCTGCCTATTCTTTCCCACCCCCATTCCTAAACATTTACCTCTTAAAAAAGAAAAACAACTTTTTTTATAACATACAGCCAGAAAAGTATGCAAACTCTACCTCACCGCCTCAATGAACTCACACAGTGACCAAATTCAGGTAATGAGCAAATCAAGAAATAGAACATTACCATTTCTTCAGGAGCCCTCTCCTCAAAAGGAAATTCTGTACTGGCTTCTTAACCATCCATTTATCAGTTTAACGGTTTATCCAGTTTAACTTCATAAGAAAGTTTACCCACTGTCATATTCTTGAACATTTGTGGTGTTTCCGCTTTAGGCTGTGACGACTGGTGCTGCTACGAGTAACCTCGCCAATGCCTCATCCGGGGACATGCGCACGCGTTTCTGTTAGAGCTGCTGGTAGGAATGGAATTACTGGCTCATCAGTTGTGCATTCATAGAGCTTGAGTAGGAAGCGGCCAGAAAGATTGTCAAAGCCGCCACACCGCGTTACATTCCTATTGGCAATATGTAAGAGCAACTGATGACTGTGCACTTTGTTTGTTACTTCTGGTGGTTAACTCCTCTAAGGTATTTACACATATGTTTTTTAAAAACTGACATCCTTCTATATGCACTTATACTGTTCCCACCTTGTCTCTGCTCACCTTCCTCCCAAAACTGTAATTACATTTTCTGTTGGTTATATTTGTAACGTTGCATGCTAACCTTTGCTTCTTGCCATCAGCTTCACGTGGTTTCCCTTGCCTCTCTACTGTTAGACACAAACGCTAATGACTCTCTACTTCTTCCTTAACTTCTATCATCTCTAACATAAATTTTTTAACTAAAACCTTATTTTGGATTAATTTTAGATTTACAGAAACATTGCAAAGATAGTACGGCTTCCCCTAATAACTTCTTACATAACCGCAATACTTTTGTCAAGAATAAGAAACCAACATGGGTACCTTATTTGTAACTAAATGCCAGACTTTTTTGTATTTCACTGTTTTTTCTGCTACTATCCTATTTTGGTTCTAGGTTCCCATCTCGGTCATTTACTCCTCATGTTTCCTATTCTCCTCTGGTCTACAACAGTTTTTCCGTCTTTCCTTGTTTTCAGTGACCTTGAAAGTTTTGTGTACTGGACAGGGATTTTGGAGAATCTACCACGATTTTTCTCATTGTTATACTGAATTATGAGATTTGGGGCAGAATACTACAGAAATAAATTATCTGCATCACATCACAGCCGGGGGTACATGACACCCCTGGTGATGTTAACCTTCATCATTGGTAAAGGGAGTGTTTGCCAGATTTCTCTACTAAATTACTATTTGTCTCCCTTTAAGACTCTGTATTCAGAGGCCAGTCACTAAATCTAGCCCACACTCACTGTGATGTAATGCAACAGAGTTCTAAAGTGACCCCCAACGTGTTCCCACCCCCGGTATATAAATTGTGTATACTCCTTCCCCCTGAATGAGGGCAGAGGTGGTGAATATGACAGGATAGTGACAAAGGTGATAGGGTAGTCACTGCCGTGGCTATCATGCTATGAAAGACTGAGGGGAGATTCTCCTGGTGAAATATAAATAGTAAGCCCCGTGTTGGAAGAAGCTACACGGCTAAGACCTGACAGTGGCCTCTCAGACCTGAGTTATTTTAGTTAATTTGCTATACAGCAACAGAAAATTCCAAAAATTATGGAAAATTAATACAGATACTTAAGACAGGCAACATACATTCTCTTTGCTATCGACATTGTCTTCTGTGCATTATCTGCAGATTAACTGCATGTGTAGGAGAGCAATAAATAACATATTACTATGGCCATATATAAACTCTACTGCAAAATTTACTGGTAAATAAGTACTAGGATCCCATACAAGTCAAATGAATTTTCCTTTTTCCCATTCTAGTGCTCAACATCATGGCATACTTTAATTTGCTTTTAGATTTACTTTTCAGTAAATAACTGTTTAAAACCCTGTATTTTTACTTATAAAAAGAAATACCCAAATGCCCTCAAACATTTAATTATTTCTATTTATTGGGTAGAGTCATTGCATTCTTTAATTGAAGGCAGACTACTTAACTCCATTGATTCCAATTCTGATTTGGACTATTTGAATTTTAGGCCTAATGAACAGGGGTCAAGTGTGGGGTGTAATATATTCTAAGATCTATCTGAGATGCTTATTAACATTTTCAAAAGTCCCTTTTTGTCCCTAAATTGTTGATCAAGATCAGTTGGATCTGTTGATCTTGCTCTTTTTCTTTGCTGCTGGTTATCTTCATCTGGCCAATAATCAGTGATTGTTTACTCACATTTGAGAGTAAAAACCTGCTGCTCACACCAAGTACTTGGTGTGGGTCCCTGACGCTGCCTATGAGTATGTACTTTTCTCATAGGAGCCTCCCCAGCATGAGAAGGCTGGTTGGAATCTCTCTCTCTCTCTCTCTCTTCCCCCCCCCCCCTTGGAATCAGCCTTGCTGACTGACAAGTTTCGTGGTCAGAGGCAGAGCACTGCCTTGTGAATTAGGAGTCCCCCCATTGCTACAATGAGGATGTCTTCTGGGATATCCACACCCGCACAAGTACTGTAGCTTTCTCTAAGCAACTCTTTACAGCTTATTTTAAGAAGAGATTAAATGTGTTTCGTGATGGGAAGAGAGAGGTAAACACTGTGTGTGGCGGGGGGGGCGGGGGGTTATGTTTGCTGGTGTATTTTCTCTATAGAGACTCCTATTTTTTAATTTTTAAATTACAGATGACATTCAATATTATTTTGTATTAGTTTGAAGTTCACAGCATACTGGTTAGCCATTTATATAATTATAAAGTGATCCCCTGATAAGTCTAGAGCCCGCCTGGCACCGTACATAGTTATTACAATATTCCCTGTGCTGCATTTTACACCTGCGTGACTATCCTGTAACTACCCATCTGTACTTCTCAATCCCTTCACCTTTTTCACCAGCCCCCAGTGCCCCTCCAATCTGGCAACCATCAGTTTGTTCTCTGTAGTTATGAGTCTGTGTCTGGGTTTTTTAGTTAATTTATTTTGTTCTTTAGGCTCCACATATAAATAAAACCATATGGTATCTGTGTTTCTCTCTAGAGACTCCTATTTTATTTTTCTCTTTTTACACCTATCCTCTGTCCCTACACACACTGAGCTTAGCTGGTTGTGGGATTCTACTGGGGAGTGGGGCTCTCGCCAGCATTTCGGTTTGCTCCTGGATGTTTTCATTAACAGATTTCCATGTACAGTAAGCCCTCCCCTAATGTCGTCAATAGGTTCCATGAGTTTAAGTGAAATGACACCTAATAAAGCCAGTTGTACTGTAGGCTAACTGAAGTTAACAAGTCAAGCTCCCACAGCATGTTTTTAACATTATAACAAAACAACATTGAACAAAATGATATTTTCAAAATTTTTCTGTACTTTCAGACTTCCAGAAAATTGTCAGTCTCTGTTACTCAAATGACCACTTACAAATCTCTTCACTTTCACAAGTTTATTCATTTCTGTGTTCCTTTAGTGTTTCAGGAATGAGGAGGAAAGTCAGGCAAGGTGTACGTGTACAGTTTTGAACTAAAACCAAGGAGCTCCCTTAAATCCTAAGTTTCCACCACCAGTCTCAGGCTAGCTTGTGGCCTTCTGCTTCCGTAGTTCTTTCCCTGTTACACCCACCTAGAGCCAATGCTCACAAAGGCAGGGGTTTCTTCGTGGTAGCAGTTGCAGAGTCAGATTCTTGGGTTTCAGACTTGGCCCTGGGACTGTCGGATGCATCCGTTTAGGAGAGTTACTTAAATTTCTGCCTCAGCCAGGACCCGATCAAGATGATTACTATCGTCTGTTTCATAGAGTAATCTGAGAACGACTTCATGCATTTTCATGGCCATAGCATTTCTAAAACTGTCTTCTGACTTTAAAATCACCTTCTCTGGTCATTAAAAAAAACAACAAAAAACCATAAGCAGACGCAGGAGAATGCCAGCAGGCAGAGGGAAACTGAGCGCATTCCAGGGTCCATCAGCACATCTTGAAAATTCATCATTCTCGCTGGTGACTGATCCCTGACCAGCATCCAACACGCTAGGCCCAGGGGCCGGGAGGAAGAACAGCAATATAACTCTCAGTCCTGCCCTTGGTACAACTTATCCTCAGGGTTGATTTCATTTGTATAATTCTCTGACTAAATGAGAACTTGATGAATCATTGCATAATTAAATAACCGCGAAACAGCAGGGATGCACACTGGGCGCTCTCAAACAGGCGAGCTGCATTTTCACTTTATTTGGTTGAAAGAGGAAAGGTGACACTGAGGGGAGTTTTTTTTTTACTACATTTTTAAATATGCAAAATGTTTATAGAGAGAAATCAAGGTCTTCCATCTCAAACATCAGCATTTATATTTTTAAACTTTTACAGACAATTAACCAAAGAAGACGTACAACCTTTAAACGTTCCTTTATGTGTGTCCAAGGATTTGGATTAACTAAACAAATTATTTCCGTCTGGCCTGGGCTCTGTCTCTGGCAGAGCCACCAAAGGACTCTGGTGGGAGGGGTTGGCCATTGTCTTCGCTATTTATTAGTCTCTGGTAATGAGTGGAAGAGCCAAAATACATGCATTCCCTTAACATGTCATGTGGCTACCAGCATACATCTGTATATCTAAAACTTCTGCATGTCAAAATTTTTTCAACAGTTACACTTTAGGGAAGAGGTCTGTAATTCTATCGCTGCTTCTGCAACAGTTCTCTTTGAAAGCACAGACCAGGTGCAGCGCGATGGCCCTCGTTCCTTCCCTTCCATGTGTCCCCTCCACGACTTTTATGAGCACTGTTCTGTGTTGGGTTCAGGTGTCGGAAACCATAGAGATACGCCCCTCTGTCCCGGGTGATGATTGATGACGGGCTCAATAGCTGGAGTCCCTTATCTCTAAATAGAGCTCTATACACTTTAACTTGACCTTCCCTGGAATAGTCCTGCCAGTCCCTGTAGCCTTTAGAGTGCTCTCCTCATTAGTTTGACATTTCAGTGTCCAGAGATGTTTGCTATGGCCACCTGCCAACCTAAATATTAAATAAGACTGTATCTGGCAGTGACCCTGAAAAGATCCTCTTCTTTCTGCTGCTTCTCCTGAAGATGTGCCTGTCTGTTGGTTTTGATGTTTTTAACTTTTGAAAAACGTCTATCTTTGTGCCAGTTTTGTATTAAAATGTCTTCCCATTCTCCACTTTGTAAGAGCCATAACAAGTAGTAACTTGTTACTGGTTTCTGAAAGCAAAGATTACCCCAACTGCTTTCTCACATTTTCTCTCTCTCCCATCAAAAAAAAATTTCTATTGAACAAAATTATAAACTCTGTTTCCTGGTAGATTACATTTACCAAAACCATTTCAATTCTTCACTGATTAATGAAAAGAGAGGACCAGAAATTGGCAAGAGGATAATGGAAATAGAAAACCTCCTAGCAAAATTATTTTTAAAAGAATGTATTTTCCTTTAAAAATTTAGTGTCTCAGTACCCCTTAAAAGCCGGAAATTTTGGATTGTCATTTAAACATTCTCCTGATATTGGGTAAAGTAGAAAGACCTGTTTCAACATAAGAGATTATGGGCCCAGTTCACTCCAGTGACTGGAATTCTGTTTACATAGAGTTGAAGCATATCTAATTCAATTTCTAGTAGCTGTATTTTAAGTTTGCCTTCAGTTAAGTGACCGATTAAACATAAAATGTGTTTATGTCTCTTAATGTGTCTTTTAAAATCAGAATGAGTATGTGCGCACATTTGAGAAGAATACCTTTAGGATACTACTAGAGGTCAATACAACTTTAGAATGACCTGCACAGACCAAGAGAGTCTTATACATTTCATGAAGTTTTATAACATTTAAATGCTTTACGTTTGGTGTCTTGTGATGATACCAAGGCAAAGTTCTAAAGATTATATATATATATATATATATATATAATCTTTATAAACTAAAGATATATTTTTTAGTCTCAGGAAATAAGTAGGAGAGCCAAAATACATGGATTCCCTTAACATGTCATGAGGCTATCAGTGTATATATCAGTGTATATATATATACACACACACACACACACACACTCTTTTGTATTTCAAAATTTTTTCAACAGTTGCACTTTAAGGAAGAAGCGTACATTCACAGAAAAATAAAAGTCAAAAATGTCCTGTTATAAAACAATAAAACAACTGGCATTTTCTCTAGTCCGCAGAAGATTAGCATCAGCCTTTTAAAATCAGTATGGGAACATTTGATTGGAGGTCTACTTGGATCGGGGTCATATAACGAAGCATTTTTATTCAAAATCTTATTTACTGTCTTCCATCTGTGAAGCGCCGTGTTGACTGCAAGAGTTACATAGGTAGTTTAATATTATCCTTCAGTTTAAGCTGATTACAGTTTAGTAGGAGCAACAGTAGCTATGAGGTAGAAGAGAAGTACTCTCTAGAGGTACGAATTTCCATGGAGACAATGAGAGAGGCCCTATTAACTCCGTCTGTAGTGGCGCCCAAAGCTAAAAGGAGCCTGCGTTTGGACTACATGTGTGCCCCTCTCTTAGCGTGCCTTCCCCAGCCTGAGGCGGTGGAAGAGGAGAATACCAGGTTTTTTTATCTTCTCCCACTCAGCCAACGTCTAATCATGTCCCATCCTAAGTTTCCTGCCCTGTACAATTAATTCTAAAGAATTAAATTTGTACACCTGGAAACCTGCTTAACTGGGCACAGAATGTAGTGGATGAGATAGATCTTAAACCTTTTGTTCTTTGTGGGCAAGACAATGAATGCCTTTGCCAGTCAGCCAGGAGTGCATAATACATATGTATATACACATATACATTGATATACAAATCATATAATATATATAAACTTTTTGTAATTTTTCCCATTACCCTTTATCCCCTTTATACCCTCTTCCACCTCCCCCTGTTCCCCCTACAATCCCCACACTGTTGTCCTTGTCCATGAGTCAGTCCTTTTTCTTTTTTGCTCAATCCCTCCACCCCGCAACCCCACCCCAGGGCCCGCAACCCCACCCCAGAGGCCGCCTCTATTTTGCTTGTTAGTTCAGTTTATTCATTAAATTCCACATATGAGCGAAGTCATATGGTATTTGTCTTTCTCTGACTGGCTTATTTCACTTAGTGTGATGTTCTCCAGGTCCATCCATGCTGTCACAAGAGGTAAAATAGTATTCTGTAGTATTCAAGTAATATTCTGTGTAAATATACCATTGCTGTTTTATCCACTAATCTACTGATGGACACCTTGGACTGCTCCCAAATCGTGGCAATTGCAAGTAACACTACAATGAACATAGGGCTGCTTATATTCTTTCAAATTGGTGTTTTGGATTTCTTCAGATAAACTCCCAGAAGTGGAATCGCCGGGTCAGAAGGCAGTTCCATTTTTAATTTTTTGAGGTAACTCCATGCTGCTTTCCACTGTGGCTGCACCAGTCTGCATTCCCGCCAGCAGTGCAAAAGGGTTCCCCTTCCTCCACATCCCCTCCAGCCCTTGTATCATATATTTTTAAATGAATTCTTGAAATGAACATGAAGATAATTAAAATCATGATTTTGACAAAAGCACTTAGGTCTTTAACTTGAGTTGACAAGATAACCTCACACCCACTTACTGTGAAGTTAAAGTACAGAAGAGTAATGAATATGGGTGTGTCCTGTGACCAAGATCTCAAGAATGATGTCATTTTGTTAACAGCTCTCAAAGGCACACCCTAAGTTTGCTAGCTGCACAAAACTTCCTGCCCCATTACGCTTGCGCATCTCCTGCTTCCCCGATGGCCAGTTCACTCTCATTACTGTCAGGTTTCATTATCATTAGAGGTGTAAAAGGGGCCGAATTAAAACTAAACGGGCATAAAGACCTGGCGCGAGTGGGGTGAGCTGTCCGTACACCAAAGCGGCGTGGGGGTGGGGGGATGTCTCATTTCCGCTGGTTATTTGTGAAGATGCCCGGCTTCTAGGTTTTTTTATGTTCTGTGTATTTTATCTAAAATTTTTTGTTCTCCCCAAAGTTTCCATTACTAAATTTCAGGAATTTTAATAGAAATTTTATAAGACTGTAGTCTTTTCATGAGTTGTGAAAACTCTTTTTTTTTTTTTTAATGTGTTTTTTAAATCCCTGGTACCGAAGCTACCTTGGAGCCCTGCGACTGCTCTCGGCCGCGGAAAGCAGAACACGCTGGGGCCGGGTTTGTTTTTCTCTGCAGACAGGTGATGCTGGGAACCAGGTGCCCTCTGGCCTGAAGTTTACAGTATGAACATTCCACTGAATTCTCACTTTTAGTCACAAAAGCTGCTTCTTAGAGAGAATGGACCTCTTCCCTAGTAACTGAAGCTACTGAAGCTTGGGACAGATATACCCTGGGAACATTCATACACACCTGTTCTTGGCTGTGCTGGGTCAGCGAACAAGTGTTAACCTTGAAGCAGGAATAGGTATGCTGAGCCACTTTAAAGTCTGCTCAGTTTTACGATAGAAAATTACTAAGTGCTGATAAAAATTAAGGTATTAAACTTTATTGACCATTCTAAATTTGCTGTAATTAACAAATGTGCTGTGAGATAAATCATAAATCAGAAAGGTTTATACTCATAAATCATGATTATAAATTATAATCATATTTCCAGTACAAGGTTACTCTTTCCCTTATAAACTTGCACTGGATAATATCATAATTTTCTGGTTTCTGGAGCAGAGAAACAAATGGTGGTAAAATGTTAACTCAATTGTTTTACCTGAATAAACATTCACAGAAAAATAAGTAAAAAGTGTTCTGTTATTTTTTTAAGTGAACTGTTCTCATGACTATTTAAGTTATAAAGGAATCAATGGAAATTAATTCAAAGGGATTCCAAAGAAACTGGCAATTCAAAGGAATGCTTATTCTGTAATAAACCTTGGGCCAGAGAGCACTATAAATCTTGGGGTCACAACATAGGATCTGTTTTGCACTAAAAATTATTTCATTAAAATATTGGCGTGATGGAAAAACACACACATTTGGGTGATTGGGTATGAGGATTTCACACTCACAAGTCTGGCAGTCCGGATCTCACTCTGGTTTACATTTTCTTTCTTCCCTGCCCCAAGGTACTTCTTAACACCTAACATATTAGATAGCTTACCAACTTCTGTTTATTCTTCACCTCTTTCTCTCCTTTTCAGGTAGAAACTTTTATCTGTCCTTTTCATTGGTAAATCCCAAGCATCCGCAATAGTGCCGAGGATGTTGTAGATGTTCGACAAATAGTTGTTAAATGAACAAATAAGAATAATGGGATTTTTTTTAAATATTTATATAATTTATTTTTTATTGTTTATCCTATTACGGCTGTCCCAGTTTTTTCCCCTTGTGCACCCCTCCTATCCCTCTCACCCACAGTCAGTCCCCTCTCCATTGTCCATGTCTGTAAGTCATTCATACATATTCTTTGACAAACCCCTTCCTTCCACCATCCGCACCCTCTTCCCCTCCTACAGCTGTCAGCCTGTTCCATGTTTCCATGTCTCTGGTTCTATTTTTCTTGTTAGTTTATTTTGCTCATTAGATTCCAATTATAAGTGAGGTCATATGGTATTTGTCTTTCATCGCTTGGCTTATTTCACTTAGCTTTATAGTCTCCAGTTCCACCCATGCTGCCGCAAAAGGTAGGACTTTCTCCTTTCTGCAGCATAGTATTCCATTGTGTAAATGTACCACAGATTTTTGATCCACTCATCTACTGATGGGCATTTGGGCTGTTCATAACACTTGGCTCTTGACAGCACTTGGCTGTTGTAAATAGCACTGCTGTGAACATAGGGGTGCATAGGTTCTTTTGAACTGGTGTTTTGGG